>WYDF02301550.1:0-43527 GCA_009867245.2 Adranes taylori
AAACAGCATAAATTGTTAATAATTTTTCAGCTTTGAAAACAGGTCTGCAACTTGTTTGACTGTTTATATTAAAAATTTTACGTATTGCTCTTTTCTGTACAATAAAAGCTCTATCAGTTGTTTTCGAAATTCGCTAAAAATGATCACATTTTTCAAAATGAGGATAGAGGTTGATCGAAGGCTGATGACATTAGTAGCGATACTCGTAGTGTAAGAAAACGCTGTGGAGACGGCGCTGCTTCTTGTCCAGAGATGATTTGTAAATTGAAGGTTCGAAAACAAAAAAAAACCGAGATAAAGCGCTAGAAAAATCGCCAAAGAAATGCATTTATCGGAAAAGATAAATTAATAAAACAAATTATTTAAAGTACAATGATTTAATTCCAAAAAACTATTAGAGCAAGAGCATTATATGTTGTAGAACCTGTCAATCAGACATAAATACCATTTCCTCCTACATTGTAGTCCATACGCGATGGGCTAAAGAACAAACAAAAGCTAAAACCAAATAGAATTTTGGGTAAACTTACAAAACCTGAGAATAAAAAATATTAAGGTAAACAATAAAAATACACACAATACAAGAATTTTCTCTGCAGGGGGTGGGGATAGCCGAAACTTCCAGAAGCGCTCACAACAAAGCAAATATAACTCAAACAAAACCGCCAATGGAACCAATATTCGAAAATATAAACAACTTTACACAGGGTAAGTCCCAGTTTACAAGTAATTTCCAGTTTCAATGCAATCAACAATCAGAGCACACAGCCCAAACATAACTCAATTTAACCCACTAACAGGAGCCACATAGCCCCAACAAACCCATATACACCCAAAAGTACAATTCCAATGGGTTATCGGTAGTAACCAAGCTACCACGCCCATTGACATACTTAGGGTGTTTATCTAGGGGTACACTCGAACAAAATTTAAATACCAGTGCCCCATATTCACTCCATAACATAAATTAACGCAACAAACTATAAGAAATCTCACTAAGTCGTATCTCAATAACAGATTGAGAAACAGAGGTAGAGAAACATCTACCCCATCCAACATAGGTGACGTTAACCGTAATGTAAATACATTGGTAACCAAATACATCAATAGAACTAATTATGCATCCCAAGTAAAATTCAAGGAAACAGCATACCTTTTTTTTGCGGCATAACAGTCAAGTTTGTCCTAAAAGGCCGATTGAGAGTAAGTCATTGGAAATACAAAACTTGAAAGGTGAGATAAAACCAAGATCTCGGAGCATGCAACCTTTCTTGTGTCAGATGTCTTCGTTAAGAAAATCTTTCCATCATCGATTGCATTTTGAAACAAGTGTTCACCGACCAGCTGCTTCGTCACATCCGTTTCGTCAAGCACTCCCAGCGTCATGTTACAAACCCGTCGTGGACGCTGGTTTCTTTATCAAGAATTTACATAACGATTTGGTTGCCCACACCTCGTACTTTCGGCAGCTAATATGAAGGCCGACCACTCCACTTCATTTCAGAGATAAGAGTTAAAGTAATCCAGAACATGCTAAACAATCCAGAATTATAACGATTCAATCTTCAGCACACTACGTCTCAGCACGAGCAGAGATATAACAAAATCAATTGACTAACGGGTATCCTGATTTAGGTGGAAAAATTTGCTCAATTATGATCGGATACAAACAACGACAAATCAACAAATACATTAAGATAAACTATAAAGCTGCGAAATTGTTTATCAGTATCTCTTGGACCGAATTATTATAGGATAGATAGTTAATTAATACCAATAAAAAAAAAATATTAGTACAATAGCACCATATGTAGTCCATCAGACATAAATACCACCTATACATACTTTCGCGTCCATACACGATGCCCTAAAGAACCAGCGAAACTAAAACCAAATAGAATTTTGGGTAAAGCTGCAAAACTTGAGAATAGGAAAGTTTAAGCTATACAATAAAAATACATGGAATACAACAATTTCCTCTGCATAGGGGAGCCGAATACTTCCAGTGGCACCCACACCAAAATAAATATAAGTCAAACAAAATAGCCAATGGCATCAACGTTCGAAAATACAAACAACTTTACACAAGGTAAATACTTGGTAAGCACATGCATCCACTGGATCAATTATGTATCCCAAGTAAAGTTGAAGAAAACAACATACCTTTTCGCGATACAGTCCAGCATGTCCCAAAAGGTTAATCGAGAGGAAGTTATTGGTAATACAAAACTTGTACGGTGAGATAAAACCAACATTTCGGAGCATGCAACCTTTCTTGTGTCAGATGTCTTCGCAAAGAAAATCGTTGCCTCATTGATTGCATTTAGAGACTCGTATATACCCACCAGCTGCTTCGTCACATCCTGTTCGTCAAGTACATGAAGGCCACTTAATTTCAGAAATACTGTGGTGGCATGACATCATCCTCACTGGACACAATACTTATGAAGTGAAAGTATTGGGACATCTTCAAGATCATGGGCGAGCCAGCGATAATTCCTTCGATTGATTCACGCATCGACAGTAAACATTTTTCGTCAGAGAAAAAAACCTGAGGCGTCCGGCAGCATTGTTTCGTAAAGAACATCAAAGCAGGTTAAAGCGCTGAGCTGACAAACTGGAGAACTGTTGAAAATTTGGCCAGTACGGTGCTACGAATAAAAGCGTCGATCGCGGAGACGAGAGAACAACGAGCACAAATAACATGAAATAGCGTACAAGAAGACAGATAGATGTCGCCTGAACCCCTAATCCGAGAGAACTCCACTACCCAAAATGGGCGAGTAAGACAATAGAGTTGAACCGAGTTGCCATGAAGAATGCGCAAGTGAAACCGTGGTAGTCTCTGATGTCGGCGTCGGCCACTTGGATTATGCCCTACTTCCTATAAAAAAATGCTCTAAGACTCCAAACTGGTTTGGAGTCTTAGAGCCCCGAAATCTGATCGTAACCTCGGAAACTGAACTTCTCAAGTTTGTAAAATGTTTAGTTTAACATTACAATGAGATTCCTGCAGATTTCCTTCTATATTTTATTAGGCATGGGGGTGACTGCCGGGTACCACCAGACCTTGCTGCGCCACTGTCTGCCATGTGTAAATATGCCAATGGGACGTATTTTTTCCGTAAATTTTGATTTTAATCAAAAATCAATTGTGTCAGATGTCTTCGCTTTCATTTTAGAAGAGCGAAAAACTTTTCAAAGCGTGGGTCCCAGAAAAATGGATGGCAGATAATTTCTTTTATAAATTTACTATGGATTCTGTTTAGAAATAATTTTTTTACATTTAAAAGTAAATTTTATTATAAATGAAAAAAGATTAATTATCATTTCTGTGTGTGAATTAAAAATACTTATATTTATGATATTTGACTACTAGTAAAATTCGAGCCTTCTAAATATTTTAATACGAGTCTGGACATCACATTCAAAAATTTGTGCTTATGGGGAATCCCCTGAGCTTCCACGCCCAACCTAAATGATGATGTAACTACGTTGTTATTTGTAACGGTGATCGCAGGTAGTGTCTCTCTGTATACACGTCGAGTTAGAAATTGTTCCTACTAAGCCAACTAGGTATGACGTCACTGTAAAAATACTTTCCGGGATTATTTTGTCCTTGCAATTATGAATTTAAATACAAGAAAAAACTATATGAGACGAAAAGTTATATTTTGTTACAGCCATATGTATAGTACTCGCTTACAACATTTCTTTTTTGAGGCCAGTATTTCCACCTAGTCAGTGATCGACAGCCGGATAAAATAATTTCGTACAACGTATATTAGTTAAAAAGAATGACGTCTGACAAAAATATAAATAACAATGTTTATATTAAATGTTTTTAAACGATAAGATATAAGAATAACAAAACATACAGAAAACTATCAAAAAAAAACAGAAAATAATTAGATTAAGCCACAGGATTGTGAGTGACTTTGCACTTTAGGTGGTGGGTAACTACAAATTTTCGATTTAAATGCAATACATCTATATTAAAAATCGAATAATTTGAGAGATTAAAGGTTTTTAACTGTCAATTATTACTATTAAAATTTCTTTATGGAAAATTTACATTGGATTTTTAACGTCGAATATTACTCCTGTGAATGATTTATTAAACGCATAGCCAGTGTTGCCGCATTATTCGCCTACTCCGAAATAAACATATTCTAACATAACCAGCGTAAACATAACCTAATTTAACAAACATAAACTAACCCGAGACCCCGAGTAAAGATAACCTAACAAGCGTAAAGATATGAAATTTGGAAAATCCATGTAAGCCAATGCTGGATGCACACAAAATAGATGTGATGGATGAAAGTGTTCTATCAAATAATCTTTCTTCTTTGAGCCCAGTGTTGCCACCTAGTCAGTGATTGAAATCCGGACAAAAAAGTTCGTACAATGTTTATTAGTTATATAAAATATAGAAATATGAAAAAAGTTAACTTCTGACAAAAATATAAATAATATATAATTTTTAAGTAATTAGATATAATAATTTAAAAAAATACATAAAACTCACTAAAATTATAATATAAAAATTACAAAACATAATAATGGGATTGAGCCACAGGAGCACTTTAGGTGATCGATAATTACAAATTTTCTATTAAAATGCAATATACCAAAATAATCTATATTAAAATCCGAATAATTTGGGATATAAAAGGTTTTTATATGTGAATTATTAATATTAAAATTTTATTCTGAAAGTTTCCTTAAAGAAAATTTACATTGGATTTTTAACGTCGAACTATTCCTGTGAATGATCTACTAAAAGTATAGCCAGTACTGCCATATCATTCAGCACCGTTAATAGCTGAAATAACAGATTTCAAACGTGTTCTATACTAACCTGACATAACCTAACCTATTAGAACCAGCGTAAAGATAACCCAACTTAACAAACCTCACCTAACTAGCGTAAAGATTACCTAACCTAACCACCGTAAAGATATTAAAATTGGAAAATCCATGAGATAAGTCAGCGCTGGATGCATACAAAATAGATGGCTTCGAAGCGTTCTATGGAGTAAGCTTTTATCTTTGAGCCGAGTGATTGGAATCCGGACAAAAACTTTCGTACAATTTTTATTAGTTCTAGATAGATTAACCTTTATTGGCATATATAATACATTTCAAACATTTACAATTCACCTTATATAATATGCACCTTACTTATAAAATAAAACACAATTAAATATAAATTAACTATAGAATATATTTCAAATATTTCCAAATAACAAATTATATTTTATTCTATGCCCTATATTCTCATTAGTTATATAAAATATAGAAATACGAAAAAAAGTTAACTTCTGACAAAAATATAAATAATATATATATTAAATAATTTTTAAGCCATAAGATATAAAATTTTTAAAAAATATATAAAACAAATTATAATATAAAATTGAAACATAAAAATGGGAAAATCCATGAGATAAGTCAACGCTGGATGTAAACAAAATAGATCACATCGTTGACATATGAACTTAAAGAATACGTCATTTATTGAATTGAAATTATTAACATATATGAAATTATTTGGATTGTGACGCAAATTGTTCTGGTATATTGCATTTTAATAGGAACGATGTATTTACTAACTATCTAAAGTGCATAGACGCCTCTGGAACTAATATCATTTTAACATTTAACAGAACAGTTTAAATTTAAATAAAAGTTTCTCTTTTGTAGATTTTCAATTTCAAAGAAAACTAGACAAATGAATCAATTACCGGATCATTTTTTCGAATACCGAAGAGTCCGGAAGTAAATCGCTCAGGTGGCAACATTGTCTGATCCGCTTCTGCTAAGCCTAGATACGCACTGGTACGTATATTCTATCCAAAAATTTTAATCAAACACAATTTTAGATCAGCGGAAAATATAAATAACGACATAAATAGGTTATATTAAAACAGAAAAAAAATAGCATAAATACGTAAAAATAATATAGAAAAATAAATAAACGAGTTTTTTAAATTTGTTCGCATAAGTCAGGCTTTATCATAAAATATTTTTAATTAAGATAGTAAAATTCAAGAACCATGCGCTTAAATAACAACGACATAATATAAAAGAATATATTTACAAAAGTAGAATTACTGATAAAATATTAAAGTAAACATGATAAGGAATTCAAACAGTGTACGCGTATAATATGGAATTGTTATATTATAAAACAAGATAATATTTAACGGGAATAGAATAAAAATTTATAGGGAAAATATAACATGCGTATTATTGATTAATGTATTTATCTAGATTTATTTTGATAATAAATCTATAAGTAAATGGCTAATAATAGATCGTACGCATAAAATAGAATTTTAAAATGATTAATAAAGAAAAAGGGTTGATTGACACATATATTTTAATGGACAAGGACATTTCGTAATGAAATAATTTGATAAAAAAATTCTAATGATAATCAACGATCTATATTTAGGTAATTTAAATCGAATATTATAGCACTATCTTTGTCTATTACGCAGGCTCAAAACAGAGCGCGCGATATTTGCTGTACATATGACAGCCGCCAATTTAAAATTTGAATGCAATCATAACATAAATATACGCTTACGCAAAGAAAAAACGTATGACAACGTGTACAATATAAATAGTTAATTTTCCTTAGTACTATTCGAGGTGTTTTGACACATGTTAAGCGATTAAATGTAAAATTAAAAGAGAAAGCATAAGAAAAAAAGATATTTGACAAATCGGACAATAATAATTATATTTCGCATAGAAATGAGACAAAAAGGCGCAAACAGGATTCTTACCTGTTTCCGGCCCCCAAACGAAAAATTATGAAACACTGAAAATTATCGACATCCAGGCATTAAAAAAACCGCACTATGCGCTATGAAAAGTCCACACTAGTGTTATATAAATTGCAAGAGACCGCAGAGATGAAAACCAACAACCGTACGGCAATAGAGACAGACTCACTATTTTGTTGTGGATCAAATTCGTTCTCTTTCCTCTCTCATCTCTTTACTCTCTCTCTCTTTTAAGTTTTCACCGATCTTCCGCTCTTCGCTTCACCACTTCGGCATAGCCAAACGTAAAAGTAGATGTGCTCGGTGCGAAATCGTTCGCCCCACTTACAACGCACAGAAAGTTGAGCGTCTAAAGCTAGCTATATCATTGGTGCTTGCTACCCAAATCGACTCAATGCAAGCGTTTTCGTGTGAAGCGCATACACAGTGACGTCATTGCTGTTTCGCACCGACCATCTTTTTAAGGTTGGCTACGAGGCAACGCAAGAAAAGTTGCACATCGCTTTTAGTCGCGAATAAACGTCCCCATGTAAAGCAACGTTCAAAGTTTTCTCCAAAAAAGTTTATATTTTGTGTGAAAATAATTGTGATATTAATTAGTAATAGTGCCAAAATAGGTAATTAATCATTACTACGTTATCCCATCACTGAATTTTCCAATTTCTACGAAAAATATCATGTTTTTGATCAATTACATCAAATACAGTTATCAAGTTGCCACAGCCCAATTCCGGAACTAGGGTTTACCGTTAGAATTTTTGGGTTTTCTTATAGAACTTCAATAGCATCTGTGGTATTTCATCTTTTAAATCAAATTTTGGATAGAAATTACTTACCGTGCTATTATGAACCAAGATTTTCTTGTTAGTTTTCGTGACGTGGCCGCCATTTTCCTCAGTTGGAAAAGCGGCCATGTTTGTTCGTGGCAACGGCTTCGCTTTCCCCTCGACCCCCTCCATCGTGTGACCTCATCTATGCGATGCGAACGATTTGAAAGTTCAATGGAGTCCAGACTTGCGCGCATCGGTTAACGCCTATTTGGAACTTTGAACTTTCTAATCGACTTACATTTTTTAAATTAATTTTGTTTTTTCTATTGATAGTCAATCTTCGAAGATGGACGACGATCAACAGTTCTGTCTTCGATGGAACAACCACCAATCAACGCTTGTAGCAGTATTCGATACGCTTTTAGAAAATGGTACACTAGTTGACTGCACTCTGGCAGCGGAAGGAAAATACTTAAACGCTCACAAAGTAGTTTTATCAGCATGTAGTCCATATTTTGAGGTTAGTGTTTGCATTTTTAATTTTTATATAAAATTTTATTTTTCACAATTGTTTTTATTTGGGTAACTGAATTTTTTTAAAATTTACTTTTGGAACGAAATGTTTAGATTTTTAAAACGAGTTCTTAAGCGTTTGTTTGGAATGATATATTTTGATTTTATATAGAATGCTGATTTTCCAACAGCAACTTTTTGCAAGCATTTACAAGTAAATTTTTTTCTCCGGTTTTAGTGTTTGTTTTTGTCTTTATACGTAACACACATCACAACCATTTCATGATGTCATTCATTTCAGCACATTTGAAATGGAGTCACGAGAACTGCATTCAAAATTATTCTTTTTGGCAATTTTAATTTTCCATGTGGTTTTGGTGTCATTAATGAAACCAATCTGTGTTGTTCAAG
Organism: Adranes taylori; assembly: GCA_009867245.2. Taxonomy (NCBI): domain Eukaryota; kingdom Metazoa; phylum Arthropoda; class Insecta; order Coleoptera; family Staphylinidae; genus Adranes; species Adranes taylori. The sequence goes on from WYDF02301550.1 coordinate 8,495, forward strand.
CATAAGCTCTCCAACCATCCATTACAGCTTTTATTTTCATTAAACAGTATTTCTCATCTCAAATATTTCATATTGTTTTGTAATTGTTTGTCAGGAACAATCCGTACTCGTCCTTCTGTTTTCTTTATATTAAAATAATCTTCTGTAGTATCAGAAGCCATTGCCATTGTATCATTCAATTGCCATTGTATCATCAATTAGGGCATCATGCGAAACACTAAACATTTAGGTTTCAAATCTGCGTATGCCAGTTTGTCCTCCTTTCAATCCGAATGCAAGACATGTTTTACTTCTGAGTTTGAGGCTTTTTCATATTACACATGGATCCATTGTAATTGAGGTTGTCCTGCTTTGAATTTGACGGATGTATACCGTAGTAACATGTAAGGAAGGTTCTAATGATTCAAGAGCAGACATTTTCTTAAACTTTCTTTGCTTTTTAAATTTGAAGAAGTGTAAATAAAAGTTTGTATTTCTAATTTTCTTTTATATGGATTAATAGTGCAGGTGCCAAACAATGTTTATGGTAGTTACGTGTCTTCCCTTTTGTTTGTTTTTTCTTTTCTTAAACTGATTTAACCATCTTTTTATTTTTACAGACATTATTGTCACAGAACTACGACAAACATCCGATATTTATTCTAAAGGATGTAAAGTTCCAAGAACTGAAAGCAATGATGGACTACATGTATCGCGGCGAAGTGAACATATCGCAGGACCAGTTAGGCGCATTATTGAAAGCCGCTGAATCATTGCAAATCAAAGGCCTATCGGACAACAAGCGTGGAGAGACAACGGAGACGACATCGCGCAAACGAGAGCCGCCCCAACGCGAAGCACCCCCTCAGGCGAAAACCCCACCGCCCGCACCCCCAACTCTGCCGAAAGTTCAGGGTCTTACGATAGAACATAGGCGACAACAAAAATTAGAATTGGACGATAGTTCGAGGGATGGATCCATGTCGCCAGGTCCTAGGTAAGAATATGTTTTTGATATACTTAGAAATTCAGACAGACACTACGAATTTCTATTTTTGGCATTTCAAAGATCAAATTCCCGGCTGTAGGATATGAGAGAAATCCCGTTCAGTTTTCCCCAGTAATTTTCAAATAAAGATATAAGAAAATTCTGGAAATGTTTCTATAATTGTATTCTAAAAATCAAGATTTTGTAGTTCTTCAAAATAATTAAATTTGATATTACTTTAGTCCCTCAGACGCTCACCTCTTGTATTCTAGATTTGACCATTTTATTTGATCGTATTAATTTTAATTGTAGACCGTATTTGTATGCCACGATTTAATTGAACATTAGTTCATCAGGGTTTATATGGTCCTTGCATATTTTTTGTCATTTTTGAAGAAAATTAAAATTGCAATAACTTCGAATCATTTTTTTTGGCGTAAATCTATAAATTCATTATTGACATCTTAATATCCCACCTAGAAAATTTTTTAGTTATAAAACAGTGTGATGACGCCACAGTAAGATGGGCGAGAAAGAACTTCATAGACTTGTTGGTCTAGTTTCTGCCTCGAATTCAAGTGTGCTGTCTTGTTGAGCAAGTAGTGTTCCTTAATTTTTTAATCCAATCGTGATAATTCATCACAGTAAACATCAGCGGTAATACTTTGGTCAGGTGGCATAGTTCATAATGTATAGGACATTTTCTGTCTGCCCAGGTACAGAGCATTCGTTTTTGTTGGTTGTATACTACTGGGCCTAGGACTGCTAGAGTTCTGATTTAGCAAACAATTGCTTTTTTCTAACTGGATTATCATATGTAATAAATTTTTCGTCTCCTGTAACCAACCGATTAAAAAAATTTCAAAATTATTCCGTGCGTGCAATGAAGAACATAGAGTGATACCAGTTGCCAGGTTGGCTTCGCTTAATTCATAAGGTATCAAACTTCCAAATTTTTCAATACACCCTAATTTCTTTATATCCAGACATTCTGGCATGATGATAGTATTTTCTTCCTCTAGCTCTGGTGATTACAAATGGGTCATCCATTATTATGACCTTTGGAATATCGTCATTCAAGTTAGATTGTTTGCCGGTATGAGGTTCATCTTTGAGGATATAATTTCCTCGAAATTTTGCTGCACACATTTTTCTTAAGGTGCTGCACACATTTTGCGTAGCCACAGTTGCATTACTGCCCAGTTGAAACTTGCCCTTTTGAGTGTGCAGTGCCTCAGATGAGTTTTGTTTAAGCTTTAGTATCTTTTCAGCTAAAGTTTCCAAGTTTGTCCATTTTTATCGATGTTTTTTGTTTTGCAGAAGAAAAAAGCGAGCACGTAGAAGAAGTGAAGAAATGGAGAACAATCACGATCATGCATCGAATTCGTCCGAATCTCATCATAGTTCAACACCTGCCTCCCATCAAAACATTCCTTCATCTATTATACCTTTGAAGTCCTTAGCCTCCCAATCCGATGTGCCTGAATCATTAGAAACCAAATCCGAGATCATTTCGAGGCATAAACAAAGCCTCGATAGCGCCGAATCCAGTTCCATACCCGCCCAAGTTCCTATAATCAAAGAGAAGTTAGAGACGCATAGTGAACTGATGTTAGAACCAAAGTCTGAATACGTCGATGAAATGAATGAGGACAGCATAGAGGACCTTACATTGGATGATGATGATATTAGCAATATGGAACATATTGATGATTCGGGTGCCGGGCCTAGTCATGGAAATATGGAGGGCGGTGCACAAGGTAAGAATTCTAAAACACTTCTAATGTTATTTTTGCTCAGTTTTGTATTTTTATTTCCAAAAAGAAAATGTTTTATTTCCCATTGCGTATGAATGTACGTTTTGCCACAATCTAGTGTGGCTTATTTTGTAAAATTTTAAGCCTGACTATGCTTATGTTATTGATGCTTACGTGATTTAAACACTTATATGCAACAAACGTCAATTATTTGCGACAAATATTGCTTTCCTAAAGAGCAAGTTTAAGGCACCCGTAAAACGTATTGCGGATTTTTTGTGAGAAATTTGATCTTTGACAAGAGTTACATACTTACTTTATATAAATGCCTATGAGGGAATCCGATACGTCATGCTACTACTTTAAATCATTTTATATGGTTTCGAATGTTTAATTAATTATGCAAAGATTACTTTTGTTTTTGCGAAATCTTTCACTATTGTGTATGCTATTCTTAGAAAGATCTAGGTTTCGCCTAAATTACTGCAACTTAATTGATTTTGGGGCACTTTATACCTGTTTTTGGTCTTTGGTATGAACAATGTTTGGCTGTTCGTATGGTGTTTGAATGGTCTAAATTCTACGTGAATTATGTTTTGGCATTTTCCCAGGCGCATAAATAAGGAAGAAACTTTTGAATGTTACTTTGCAAATTTGAACAGAATAATGATGGCAGTTTCTATTGTAATTTTATTTTTATATTCCACCAATAAAGACTTCGTAGTAATCTCCTTTTCATCAATTTAACTTTCAGTTCTCCATTCAATCCCGAAAAATTATTAGGGAATAATAGAAACGCAAGATTTTTAACATTATTTTTAAATTTAAACATTGCGAAATTTTTTTTTAACAGAGCAGGTTTAAGGCACCTTAAATGAGCAGGCTTAATTGCGATTGTTTTTATAAAGTTTTTCTTTTTTAAGAGTGGATTGATCACTGACAATAGTTACTTGTTTTATGTAAATGCCTACGAGGAAATTCGGTTATCTTCTTGGATAATAAATGACCTCCCGTGCGTTTATATAAGTATTGTCTCATGATTAATCCGCGTTAAATCATTCTATATGGTTTCAGAATATTTAGATAATTTATTGCCAGACTACTTTCGTTTTGGCGAAAAATTTTCGTTAAAAATATTCTTTGAAGTAGTTTCAAATATGTATCTATATGCTTGCTTGAATATATTTTCTTTAAAGACATATTTCAACAAAAAAATACTACTTTATATATGCTTTTGATGTGATATTTCTCACCTGAAGAAATTGATTTCAAGCAGCGTCTAGATAAGATTTGAAATACAAAAGCGGTTATGAACACAAATAAATGTTCTGTAGTCGTGTCTGTAACTTCCTCTATTTCTAAATTGTTCATATTAAAAGTTGTTTTTTTTAAATTAAAATACATGTACAAAGAGTATTAGACGGAGACTAGTTTCAAGTAGTCGAGCCTACTTCATACTCTAGTCAGGCATTAAATCTGGCATTTTATTAGATTTTGTTTTAAAATAAAGAAAAAAAAAACTGCGTTAACTATCTGGGGGAAGAAAAGCTAAACCAACAGTGAAACATAGTAAAAGTGTAAGTTCTTTTATCTAATCCATTCTTTCCCCATTCTTGTAGTTTTATAAGACGAAAGTTTCTGTATATTAATGACTGGTAAAAGAAGCGATTAGTGTAAGTTTTCAGTGGAAACCTTTCACGTTCTACTATTTCTTCTGTCTTCACTTTAAACATTGCTCACTTTAACAGTGATAAGCACATTGTTATCACTGTTATACAGTTTTCTGATATCTATTTGATAAAATTACCATGGTTAAGGCCTGACAATCAGTCAGGCCTTAACGAATAGGTTAATTGAAGCCGATCACCACCTAATCTTTTCGGCGTTTAAAAACTTCCACTTTCATCTAAAAGACAAACAGACTAACTTCCCTATGATTTCATTTGACATATTTCTTTGTATATAAAATTTTATTTTTACGACCAGTTTCAATTTAGCCATCCTCGGGAATAATTTTAAGCTATTTTTATCATATGCTTCAATGAATAATTCTGTTAGACTATAGTTTGCCTCGAGAAGGTTACAAGCCGAAACAATACGGTTATATACTCGACCTGCTAGCTTACATGTATTTAATATTTCAATGCTTGTCCCATAGATTGATTTTCTCAGATCGAAAGGTGATAATTGTGGGTTGGTTAGAACGAAATAATTCTCTTGTTAATAGTGGATTAATGCCAGTAACTGCTACAATTAAATTTTGGGTGGTGTTTCTTTTAATTGCAATGGGCCTCCGCTGTTTGCTGTTGATTGAATCCAAATAGCTCCATTTTATTTATAGTTCCAGGAAATTCAGGATTTATTTAGTTTCCCTTGTGTCATTTCCCATGTAGCGTTTCATTTAAAAACGAAATATATCTGTTTGTACATGTTGTCTATGGTTTACTACAGTATCGTTTGAGTCGAGCAGGATAAGCTCGATCAATTTTATTACTTCTGTCTTTGGTGTAGTGATCACATGGCTCTTCTCATAGGAACGTCTGTTTTATCAGTGTATGTTTGACTTTTAGTTTGTTTCTTGGGCACGCAGTAAATCGCCCTTTAATGCAAGTTTCCACTGAACAATTTTGACTATTTGATGTATTGCTAATAGTTTTAGATTTTTTAACATGTACTAATTGTCCATAATCAATATATTTTGGTATGATACCATCTACAAACGAATTGCATCATGACTTGGGAATTCAATATTTAGGAGTTGGGATCATATAATTTTTGGATTTGTTCTGGAATCCTTTTAACTGATCTATATCTTTTTCGACTAAGCAATGCACTTGAATTTGTTTGGTGGGAACATACTACGGATGGCTGTTATATTTTAGATGACAACAATCCGCTAGATGATCCATTACATCAACTAGCCGATGTAAAGCTCTGTAATGCTATCGATCTACATGCTTCCATGTACACCGATGTAGAATTCAAGTGCAATGCTTCATTTGGTCAACGAGATTGTATGTCTTCGCGACCGATAATAAATCGTATACCGAACAGTAGTGCAAGTAATTTTGTTAACATCGATTCACAATTGGATCAAATCAATCTTTCATTCCGGAAATACTCGCGCCAAAGCATCAAATGCGCTTTGGAAGCCATTTTGAATATGGGCACTTCTGTTACTATGGCATCAAGTTTATACGGCATTAAACGCACCAGTTTGCATTTGTATCTTAAAAAATTAAATATCAAACGCTATCAGGCTTAAATACAATAAAGTCAATTTTGTTCGCTGATTTTCCATTTCGTGTTATCTGTTCCTTATTTATTTCCTAATTGATTTATATTTTTAACATGTACGGAATATCTATCTGCCTATTTCATTCGGAATTTTTTGTATTCCGTAAAGGTTTCGGTTGGCCAATGGGAAATCAAAGTCAAGATGAAGTATTTTTAGCGGCACAAGAAGCAGTTGGTGCACATCGCGACTCTCAAGGTAGGATTTATGATCATTTTCGGAGAAAACTTTCCAATTTCATACAAACTAATATGATTACTTCCTGTCGCGTAAGGTAATGTCATTTTTCACCTGACAGAGTTGTATGTGACTTTTAAGTGCTTTATTTCCCGAAATTATCTCCCAATGTAAGCAGCTTACAATTAATTGCATTGTGTTTTTGTTATTTTGAAGTTTACGCCTACAACAACATCGATGAGTTGTTTTACTTTTACAACTTGTTTATGGGTTTTGTAACTTAGTAAAAACCAAAATAATCCTTTATTTAGAATTTCTTACTTTGTGATTCTAAATATATTTTAAGCGCTATGCAATAAGAGTCGTTGTCTATTTTCGGACTATAAAATTGATTTTAAAGCTTAATGCTTATTAAATATTTTAGCCTTAAAAGTCTTATGCAGCTCACTTTCATTATTATTCATTATTCATTTAATGTTTCTTAAGGTTTTTGACTACAATAACTCATTTTGTTAACGTAAAATTTTTGATACAGGAAGATATCAGTTGTATAAATATTGGAAAGTCTAAATGTGATTACAATGTATGGCAAAATTTACACCTTAAACGTTCAATTTCCGGTTTTATTTTATTTTATTCTTTTTTATAATAAAAACTAGTGGTAATGTAGTCGCTTGATTTTTTACTTCTTTATGCTTCTTATATTTAGTTGTAGTTTTCTTCCTATTTTTTTATAATTATTTTTAACCAACTCCCCCCAATTAACACGATATGCATTCTTTGAGTCTGCTTTTATTTTGAAGTGTTTTCAATTCTCAAATTTTGAGCTTTGGTGTGACTGAGTGCGAGTTACATGAGTAGTGAATATATGTTTTATAATAATGGTTCTGATTTTGTTATATAAATTTTTAATATTAGGGAAGGGTAGACACAATATTACTTCTGATGGATTTTGGGATAGTCAATTTTTATTTAAGGGAAGGGTAGACACATTCAATGGTACTATAATATTACGATCAAATTGGAGTATCGTAAATTTTTATTAAGGGAAGGGTAGACACATTGTTTTTTAAAATTTCGTATTAATTCTATGATCAAGAGGAGTTGGCTATAACAGGTGCATATTTTTTGGGGCTACAAAGGTAGGAAGGGGGAGCATTGGTTTTCTCTATAAAATCAAAATGTGAACCTGTAATTGCCAACCATTTTCCATAATGGTTTCTCTATAATTCATAGAATTAGTTGATAAAGTATGATTGATGATCATATTATAAATAATTTAAAAGTTGTACATTATTTTTTGAAAAAACTTGCATGAAAGGACACACATTTTGATTTATTATAAAGTCGGACGATTGAAATGTTTTGGTGTTTGCTGTCTCAGCTTTTAGTTTTCAGGAAGACTAGAATTTCTTTCCGGTCAACTTTCAAATTTATTTGACAGGTTTTGCCATACAATTGCAGTCATGATATTGGTGTTTTTAGTTTGCGAAACCAACCACATGTTTTCTGCATTATCGAATTATATTTCAACTATAATGGACAAATTGAACTAATAAAAAACCATCGAAAACATTTTGTTGGTTATTTATTATATTACACTTACTTTGCCTTCAATCTAAAAATCTAACTGGTTCTTTTTTTTTTTATTAATTGAACTTGCATGCTTTGTAATTATAATTTGTAACTATTGTACCTGTCTTTTATACTTGGCCATTGCTTTATGGTTCAGGATGTGATGCATACATTATCACTTTTTCATACATTCATCGTCAACTTTCAAAATGTGATTGTATCTAGTTATATGAGTATATGAATTAATGGTAACGAGTGCATTTTATGTAATTATAAATACTTGTTCTTTTGTACATGTTTCTCCATTTTTTGGTGCAGTTTTGCATACTTCGTAAGGCCACATCAAAAAATGGTTATTTTCTTATTGTTTGGTTTTATATACTCATTTGGTGGCTTATACTTTTATGCTATCAAATGCATATTTGAACCATGTTCTTTTAGGGAATGATTAGCACTTCTTTTTGTGCTAGTTTGCCCTATTTTTTTTTTGTACGACTTGTACAAAATTTTCTTTCAGGTTCTTCGGCATATGTAAGATTTTTGATTTTTATTTTAATCTGTATGAAGATTTTAATAAAGTTCATGAAACTAAACTGTGCTAATAATTTTTTTACACAGTTAAGTTTGGTCAAACTTACACCATAAATAGTAACGTAGTTGTTGCAATCATTTTTGCAGCAATGAGGTAATCATTGCATCGAATAAATGACGGACGCATCTATGTCATGCTGAAACTGTACTTTCACAAAGTTAACATGTTTTAAAACCAGGTTTTCCTGTTTTTAAGATTTATATAAATAACTTAGCGAAAGAATTCTATTAGCGTGATACCATAGGTACTGGTATGAGTGTATTTCGGAAAGTTGGATTTCTTCAAAAATTTGTTTATTTTTTAAAATTTATATACATTTTAGTGAGATGTGTTCTTATCGAAGTAATTGTTATGAGGAGTTCCTTTTCGTAAGAATTACTTTTTTGCTAAACAAATTTCATTATTTTGTCACTTCGTTGATTAGTGTTCAGTTTTAAAATTCATTCACCTTAAGAGTTTTTCTACGGTAGGATCCGAAAGTTGGGAATTTGAAACAACTAAAGCATTCTTCTATAATTAATTGTTAAGTTGGTAAATTTTTCCGCTTTACTAAGTTAACAATAGTTTCAGAAATTTTGTTGTTTCATAGTTTCAACGTATTGTTGAAAGAATGATGCATATCCTACCGTGCCAGGCGGTTTTCCGTTCCTGAGGTGAGTCTACATTTCTATATGAAATTCCTGACTTCATCAATTTTTTTTATTGTTCGTAGCTGTATATTTACAGTGAGGTAATCTTTGATTTACAGGTGTTTATTTTATCTTTAATTTATTGTTAAACATTTTTCTGCTTGAAGAGTTTCGATGGGTTTTCTACTTCTCCATGCTTAATTAAAGTATTTTTGTCTCGTCAAATGTATGCTGTTATCATTGGTTCAGTGTTTTCGATTTAGAAGAAAATTGACTGACTGATATTTCAATTTTGTTTGGGGAAGTAAAATACTCATCGCAACTTTCCCAGCTGTAATTTTAGCAATGAGTTAGTTATGTTTTATTCCATTTTCCAGCCTACATTTTGTAGCTGGCCAGATTTTTTGCTTAATGAGGTAAATTAACAATTGTTTTTAGGTACTTTCCGGTCAAACATTACGATGTAATAACTTCTGGAACAAATACGTGAATACGGACTTAGTTTTCACTGTATTTATTCCTAGTTAGTCGAAATTCATTTCTGCTTATTATGTAGTGTAACATTTTCGACATATGTTTACTTCTGGGAAAAAAATACATCCTATCATATCTCATTTTTAAGCTATGCGCAGTCCTGTTTGGAAAGCTTATTTCTAGAAACGTTGCTCTATTTTATCTTTCGCTTTACAGTCTCTTTGACGTTCAGTAACTAATACCCACATATCGTTTCGGAACATCTCATACAATATTAATATATTTTCTAAGATAAATAAAAGCTCAGCATTTCCTTGTATCTCTTTATATTTTTATTTGCGGACCGGTTTCGAATCGTATGGTGTCTGTTCTTCTTCAGCATATTTTTTTCCATCGAAGCAGTATTCCCATTATTTTGTATTTAAGTGATGAATTAAATTTATACATAAATAAACTTTACACGTAAAATGAGTTCCTTTTACTCCTTTCACGTAAAATGAGTTCCTTTTACTCCTTTCACGTAAAATGAGTAACTTATTTTCTCATCAACTATGTACAAGTCAATGGAAATAATTAGCTTCAATAGTCGCTGAGTTATGGCGAAAACCCACACCATACGGTTTGGAACGGCTCACATTTATAAAGCAATCTTAAGGAAATACTGAGCTTTTGTTCACAACCTTAAGCTTGGATTAAAGAATTTTTTCTAAGTGATTTATAAAATCGATCGATTATCTGGAAGGAAGCTTTTTCTGTGTCGATGCATTATGCATCGGCATCTATTATAATTCGAGTCTGTGCTTAGTTTAATTATTTGATGTAGATTGCTTTTGGGCTTTATTCTTCTTCCAAAGTATAGTCTATTTTTTATTTTAATTTCTTAATTTTTTCAGCTACTCTGTTTTAACTTTTTTTTCATTTGTTGGGATTAAATATGGTAATTACGGCGAGTGTAACATTTAATTGTTTTTAGGTATATATTGCGTAGCTGTGAGATTATTCTTGCAGTGAGGTAATCATTAAAAAAAAATTAAATCCTTTTTGTAACAATGCAATTGCATGAAAATTATGTTTCTTTATTAAGTTCCATGATTTTCCACCTGATAGTTCATTTGTTACGTTCTTTGATATTCGGTTCTTTGCAATGCAACCTTCGATGGATTTTATATAATGAATTTTATTTTGTTACCAAACGTAGTTGTAAATGATTTCATTTACAGCGAGGTATTTTGATTTCTCTAGCCAAAGTCGATCTTTCCTACGCAACGTTGATTGTCACCATATCATCTGGTGTTGAGTATGTATTACTGAACTTGCAAACTCATTTCTATGAGCCGTAGGATGTTCTTCGATCAGCTAAAACTAAAGTATTACTCACCTGTATGTAGCACGTAAAATTTTTCAAGTTTTGACATTGTTCTTTGACGATTACTTACATCGTCGAAGTTCGTTGCTTAACTGAAAAATTTTAACGGCCGTTTCTGTCATTACCTTATTGACTTTATGGTGGACTATGTTATAGTAAAGAATTTGCAAAAGCACAGCAATATGTAGCACTCTTTGTACTATGAACATGGTATTCTCTTGTTTTCACAATATATTTTGTCGTAAGATGTTCTGGTTATTTATTTTCTTTTAGTAATTGATCCGCACAGATTTCATGTAAATATACTGTGAAATCATCCTGAGAATCATTATGTTTTTATGTAGGTGGTATGCCCGGACAATTAGCGTTGCTACGATGATCAAACTTTACAGTATAATGCGTACACGATTTCTTTCAGCAGTTAGGGAAGAACACCGATCATACTTATTGACAGGTGAAATGGAATAGTGAGTATGCAACCGGGTTTCCCAATATAAATAACCAAATCAATAATTTTACATATAAGCAACGATTTTTGCCTAACTCTTCAAAGATTTGAATCTCGGACGATCTTTTGTATTTTCCTGTTTTTAACTATATGCTTATTTTAGGAAGAGGCAACACTTACGAGACTATAAAACGAATTTTAATATTTCTTAATTTTGAAAGCAAAATGAAATCCAGCGGGACACGAAATATTATTTTTGGCTCCCTACTTTTGGAGTTTCTAGTAACTATTTCTTTGATCTCTAGTTTTTATTTCGCGTTCATCTTTTAGATATTTGAAATTTGTTTTATGTTGCAAAATGTTCAAGCAATATACTTATTTTGATTTGAATATATATTTTGCCAGTCTGAAGACAATAAATATTACTTGTCCAACTATATATATTAGATGAACAATTTATTTATTCTTTTTAAAAATAAATATCCTGAAGAGTTCTTCGCTTATATATTATTTGTTTCTACTTACGGAACTAATTGTATATTCTACAAATTGTTTTCTCTTCTGGACTTTTATTTTTCTGTAAGCAACCAATATTTCATTGATTTTCAAGTCGAAATAAGGTATATAGCTCTTTCTACATACATAATATGCATAGCTTTTCCTATAGGAGCTGCTAATTATATTAAATCTGTGAAAAACAGAAAATAAGGAAACTAAAAAGGATTTATATGAGTTTTGAATGTTTTGTTTCAAAGGCGAAAATCTGCTATTTAATCTAATTTTCATAGTACTCTTTAACAATCACGTTTGGGGGTCTACAACTGCCCATTCTCGGACCGCCAGAAGTTATTCAGAATAGTCAACTACCTTTAATGCAATAAATGAAGAGTTTCTATGTAATTGACAATTAAACTTTTAAAACACTATTTTTAACAAGAATTTGTCTAGAAATTTGATATTTTTATTTTTACACATAAAAATAATTTCAAATTTCTTTGCGCTAGAATTCTTAATAATTTATTAGTATGTTATTTGAAATTCATTTGTCACTAAACTCAATATTTATTTTGAAAGTTGTCTATTACTATTACATAAAAATCTTTTAATTATTGTATTTAAGGTACTTCTTGACTTTCCTGAATAATTTTTCGGAGGATGGGGGATTTGTAGACTTCGAAACGTGTCACTAGAAACCTTATTACTAAATTATTGTTTTGTTTACTTTTGCCGTATACTAAATAATCCATTGGTGTGTTCACACTTAGTATGATGTCAGTATGTTGCAGATTTGGTTTATATTCATCGATGTTATTTTGCGAAAAAGTGTTTGATTATGCAAAGTAGCTGACACTCGTTTCTTCTACCTGTAGCGTACATTTCAAATCCTTTGTAGTTCTTTCTAGTTCTGTTGGATTTTCTCCGCTGATAATTGATTGCTACTTCGTTCTCCATTTATTTGTGTCGCTTTTGTGGTTATTGATGTTTCCGATGAGTGTACAATGGTACCACGTTTATTTTCGTGTCACATTGGGTATAGTTCGTAATGAGTTTGTTTTCATGCACGATTATAGACGTGTGGTTAACAGAATGAATGTCTTCACCGGTGAAGTATAACAATCTATTGACCAAGCTTATAATCGCACATTAACAAATTCACTAGTTATTACAATACCTATGTCAAATAAAGTACGGAATTTACGGGGAATATTGTACATCACGGAATTACGAGAATAACAAATCAATGGAGAATAGAAGTATCTAAACTGAAGTAAAAACAACAGTGGGAGCAACTTTACATTGGACCTTCTGTTTTGTTACATACTGAACAGATTGAAGAAACTCTGATTCAGGACAATTATTTCAATATGGATGTTAAAACTTCTACTTCAGCATTGTGAATAGTTAACGTTTTAAACTTGTAGTTGCACTCGTTGCAATGAGGTAATTTAGTTGTTCTCTCGTAAGTATCTAAAATTTAACCAGCGTTTTACAAATTTTGGTATGTGCTGAATGTTAATAACCTAATTACGATATTTGGTATGGATAAAATAATCTACTCTTTTAAACATTGATTATGGGTGGTATTTAAAGTTTTTCTTGACTGGGTAATTACTTTTCGTTACCAGTGATGGAAAGAATAATTGCTTTTCTCTACCATAAATTTTCGGATGGTTCTTTAATTCGATATTTTATGCAGAGATTTGATTCCTCGTGTACTCAATGTTTAGACCATTTCGTAAAATGGGTAGTATTATTTTTTCCAGTGATTTAATTTAGGACGTTGATTTTCAGCACATACCACTTGTTATTCTGACCATATTTGGAAACTATCGATTCTGAATATGTTCTTTCAACTATGTACTTCAAATTGCGCCAGAGGATCATTTGGAAATGTATTTTTAAATGATTCCGGCCCACAAATGTGTTTGCGTAAGTCTTTCTGTATTGGAAAGTTTGCGTAATCCATTTGTAGTAATTGTTCATAACATTATGTAATAGTAAGCAGGCCAAATGTTTATAGGTACAAAACTGAGAATTATATACTGTAAACATCTGGACTGGGTGGCGGTGGGCCTTACTATATTTTTTATATATTATATAAAATATATGCATTTATGTTTATGTAAACTATATTCTTTCGAATGTGGGAATGTGGTTATGTGGTTATTCGTGACGTGTTGACGAAATATCTATGTATGCGAGTATAATCATTACAAGTATTATTTACATTGCGTTTGAATATGACATTGGGAAGAATAATTTGAAAATAAAGTATGTGTGATAAGGTGGTGATTGTATGTGTGTAACCGTGGCCATGGTTTGTTAGTATGTCATTTCTGGAATGGGTAATTGTTTGGGTGAGAGAGGAATATGTAGGGCAGGTGGGGTGTTCTTTTTAACAATGCGCATCTTTTGACTAGTCGAAGATATCGATATGGAAACCTGCAGCACCCGACGAACAGCTCCACACACAACACAACCGGGATCGTCTTATCCAAATCTTTCCTGTATCCACCATCCTGCACTGGTCGATTTGAGTCACCTATTTCCACGGAAAAGGATCCAAAGTTTATCCATGGTGAGTATTTTATATTTAATTTCTTTTAATTATTTTCTTTATTAATTTTTGTATATTTAACATTTTTCTTCATTAATGCTATTTTTGAGTATTTTTTTAAAAGTGCATTTTGTCTATTTTATTTACTTGGTCTTACTTACGGAGGGATGATGTCCGCTCGCCGGGAGAGTATATGTAGGGCGTAGTTGGTCCGATGAATTGCTAGAATTGCAAGTTTGAATTGATTTTTGATATAATTCCTTAAATTTTTTGCTGACTCCTGCTTTCTTAGTTCCTTGTCTGCATATTTTGCAACAAAAAAGAGCCGTTAAAGTTAAATGTTCTACAACTAGACAGTATTTGGTTGTTAGTTGTTTTTAGGCATCCCTGCCTTCCTTCAGTCTGTTTTGATCGGCGAATCTGTAGGTAATGATCCTGCCCAGTCTGTAGTGGATGTCCCAATCATGTTATTTATTTTAGCATTGTATCTTATTGGGCTCACGTAATTTGTATCTCATTTTGATAGATTTTTTGTCTACATTTGTGCATCTTTTATACATTCTCAGTATAATCACAACTAATACAGCAAAGTTTATAACCACCGTTAAAAACTACACGATTATTTAAGGCTTCTAAATGCGAAACTAATTTGTATTCTTTTCGTTGTTACAGGTTCCCATTTTCCTTTGGCCGTGCTGTACTCCAATTATTCCAGGTTATGAACTTACGAAGCCGATATATATTTTTTAATTATTATAATTAATTATGATCAATAAACATACGAAATTGATTTTGTCAATTTTTTTTATTCTGCCTATTCATTACATGTCATCATATTTTCAGTTGTCTAATTTTGAATTCAAGAAAGTTTTTGGCTTTGATCATTTTTCTTTTTTTATGATTATTTTAATATTATATTATCAACACTTCTGAAAATATGATTATTATTTACTGTACAGTAAGGTGGCGGTGTATACAAATGCTCATTTCTAATTTTTTTACAACATTTTAGAAAATCATTTTTAAAGAAAATATGCAGTTTTCGCGTACGCACCAGCCACTTTACTACTACATATAAAAGTCAAATAAGTATGTAAGCATGCTCGCATGTTGTGTCATCAGACCGTATTAGAATTTTGAAAGCTATAGCGAGTTAAGAATTGAAAAAAAATTGATAAATTAAAAAGGCGTAGATAAACAAAACCAGTTATCAAACGCGAGAGTTTCTGTATCTTCGGTCCAAAATGAATGGTGCGTTCGTCATGTTGCTGTATATACATTGTAGGCTTCCTAGTGGGCCGACATAGACCATTGTGGCGACGTGCCAATGTTTGCAACACTCGAGGACCGATATACGCATCGCCGATTGGCCGTTATCCGTGCGAAACATGCGGTAAGATCTACAAGCATCGTGGCAACATGCGTCGACACATGGTATACGAATGTGGAAAATCAGCCCAGTTCACGTGCGGCCATTGTCAACGCAAATTTCACCAGTTTTCTAATCTGAAACGTCACTGCGATACACAACATATGTACGAATCACGGCGCCGATACCAAACAGCCAGCTCTAATTCCAATAATTTTAAGTACGATTTCTCAGTAATTAATGTATGATCCAGGCAGGTGTCTGACGATGATGATGTCGAAATCGTTAGACACCGCAGGGGGCATAATTACGGATACTGATTTCATTCTCCTATATATTTCTAGTCTTATATTTAGTCATAAAGTTTCTTAAAGTATAAACAAGTTCGATTCTTAGTGTATTAAAAATGTATCCTAACGAGTTCCAAATAAATTATCTAGTCTAAATTTTCATTTTTAATTATTAGTCTTCTACTTTTGTAAATAATTATTTCCAATATTTGATACCTTCATTTTTTCAAATTTTTTTAATTTTTAGTTTTAAATTTGAATACTCACGACTTCCAAGTTTGGATCGTAATTTCTAAAGATTTAAAATGAAAGCTTTGTTTTTAGCATATTCCAATAGTTCGGCAGTAAAATTCCAATTTTAATAATTCCAACTTTATGCTAAAAATATTTTAAATCATTTTCTTACTTCAAAAAAGTCAGACTTTTTAGAAAGTGACTAGAGAAATAACTAAAAATCTACCAATTTCGATGCATGTTTTAGTAGTGACCCGCTACTATCAAATTTTTTGTCAAAACTAAAAATTCCGTCATGTGTATTGAAATTTTCTTGTTTTTATCTTCCGAAGATAAATATATCTCAACTATATAGTGCGTTCACACAGCAGAGCAACAGATTCATTACATGTTTCTATCTAGCTGATTTATCAGTAGTCTTGTGACTGATTCACTCTGGTTTTATACTTGTTGTGCCTGGGTATAAAAGTCACACTGAACCATGAACGAGTCACGTTATTATTGACTAATCAACAATAAGATACAACGTAATGAATATCTTTGCTCTGTTGGATGAGTGACATGGCTCTAAAAACATTTATTGTAAAATCAACAAAAACTGGTACAAGTCATTATAATCATCCAGGGTTGGGCACACTTTTGAAACTACATTTGCTGAATTATGCAACTTCACTTGAAAGTTTTTTATATAATCCAACTATTTCAAGAATGTTGTAAATTTTAGAAAAATTTCGTTTTGCAAATATTTCAAATACGGCTTTGAAAATTTGAATTCTTATATTCTTATTTGATTAGTATCTCTAATGACTCATTAGCAAAATAATTTTTTCATTGAGTTTTAATGAATACCAGAATGGGGCTTTCACTTAATGATTGATCAAATATAAATTAATTGTTTATATCGAAAAATTAAAAGTTCTGAGCCGTATTTTTTATATTTACGAAAGTAGTAACTTAAGTTACTTCATTTCATGTACAAGCACGAACAAATCAATTTCCTTTTCGAAATTATATATTTCACATTAATATTCTGGAAATCAGACTTGTAGATTGGTAATTCAATTGCGAGCATAGATTATAGATCTGCAAAATGAATAAATTTTCTTAGGCACTTCCAACAATATAGTAATTGTAATTATGGTGGCTATTAGCACTTTTAGTACTTATCTGGTTTATATTTACAGCGCTCGGGCAATTGTAAGTCAGTTTCCGATAACTGTTACGATAGGTAATTTGAAATTTTGGGGATGTTAATTATATGCTGCCAAATACGATATGTTATGCATGTTTTATCAGAATAATAGATGGTCAGTATAAAAGTTTAAACTAGAATTTTTTTCATCATTTTCTTAAGTGGAACCACCTTTTACAAGTGTTACAAAATTAAATTCTCTGTATCCGTATGTAATGCCCCTATACCGATCTTTAGGTTTTTATGATAAACATGAAATTTTAAAATTGCATAATTTGTTTTATTATTTTACTGGTTAACTTAAATATTTTATTATGCATATGGATAACATTGCAATTAAAAATTGTCATGTTTATCTTAAAAACCGCTAAAGATAGTTATAGGGACATTTGATCGACAAAGAATTTAATTTAAATCATTTGCTGTAAATATACATTTCAATTTAAGAAAATTCAGGAAAATCACGGACAAAGTTGCTACTTTTATATTGACTACCACCTATATATCGATCAGTCTAGACATCTTCTGACCTTCACCTATGCTTCAAACTAATTTTATTTCTAAATTCCGAAGCGTTTGGGCACATCGAGATTTAAATTTACCATATAAATTTTTTACAAAAACAATTTTAACTGACCCGTTGACCAGATTAACATTACTTTTATAATTCTACAGATTTTAGCAGAGATTCCATTTTAAACAAAGATTTTAAATTTTTTATGTTTGTATATTAAAATATTTTTTAAAGACATTTGGCAGCATATAACATCCCTAAAGTATCAAATAGTTACCTATCATACACAGCGAGTTATAAGGCACCGGACGCACTATTGCTGCATCCTGTATACCAGAAATATGGCTAATCTAGAAAGACAGCTGGCTTAAAAATTTTTAGGATACTTCGTACAAGAATTCATTATACAGGATTGCATTCACTAAATTAATGATAACCGAAATAAAATCGTCTCTGATCTCATTATAAAACTGATCACACGTGCAGATATTTTGGAATTTTGTAAAGAAAGCATTTGAAAATAATAAACATTTTTGAAGATAGCTTACAACGAAAACGAGATTTCAGAAGTTAGTTTTTCGTTAATACATACTTTTTAAATAAGGCTAATTGTATGAATATATTAACATCTGGCAATTGTTGTCTAGTGGTGTAACTCTTTCCTATTTAATTAAATCTTCAATCTGTGATTATTCTATTGCCGTTCTGGTTATTTAGTTCTAAAAATATGCAGAGGTTGTTTAGGAAAATAACTTATTTTCTAGAGAAGTATAAGATGACTTTCTTATTTCAAATGAAGCAGCCTTTATATTATAGCAATTAAAAGAACATTTAACGGAGAAAATGTTCTTCATACACAGCGAGTTATAGATAATGGACGCACTATTGCCCCATCCTGTATACCAGAAATAAAGCTAATCTACAAAGACTGATGGCTTCAAAATTTTAAGACTAAAAATACTTACATGGGTTGACTGTACAGGATTGCATTCACATAAATTACTAATTAATGGAAAAAATCGTCTCTATATTATAATATTGAACATTGCAAGATATTTTGGAATTTTAAGAAAAAGCATTGAAAATAATTTGTCATTTTTGAAAACAGAAAGTTTATAACTAAAATGAGATCTCTGAAGTTTGTTTTTCGTTAATATTTTAAATAAGCCTTAATGAATATTTTAAGATTACTACAATTTGTTCTTTACTGATTCAAATTTTCCCTATTTAAATATCTGTAATGATGCATTACCGTTCTGGTCCCTTTTGTAAAAATGTACAGGGGCTGTTGAGAAAAATATCTTTTTTGTTACAGAAGTAGAAGATAACTTCCTTATTTCAAATGAAACCTGTGTATTATAGCAATTTAAAGAACGTTTAACTGAGATAATTATATTATGGGAAGTTTTTGAAATAAATACGTTTTTTATATTTCCCTACATTAATAAAGGTATTTTTCAGAACACTACCTGTATATTGTCACATCTCCAATTGACCAAAACGGTTACAGCTTTATCACAGATTCTTAATTCAAAGTTTCAAAAATTATAAAATTGTCAATTTCCACTTATGCTGCCAACGCGCATTATTTTTGTTATAAAAATCATTACTAATCCTAGTTCAAGAGAGCAATATTATTTGAATAGTGTCAAAATTTTGTCAGAAACTTTAGTAATATACAGGCTACGGCAATACATAGTCCTACGTCAGTGTCCGATAACGCGGTGCATGATAGGTATCAATTTGGAAATTTTGTTGCCAAATACACATCTATTTGCCAAAATATTTTCAGATATACAGCGTGTTTTAAAAAAGTGTTCATCAAAAACGCTTGGCTATCGTCTAACATCTGTAGTATCATAAAAGTAATCTGTTCAGTGATTTTTAAGTTTAAATTGTTTTTGTCAAAATTGTAAATTGCATATTTTAAATTAAAATATCGTTACGTCCAAACGCTTTGAGATTATAAAATAAAATTTGTCGTGCCCTTTGGTTAAGGCCAGGAGGTTTTGCCTTATAGATTGTTTTTGTCAGATATACGGGACAGTCAGTATAAAAGTATCAACTTTACCGACTTTGAAGTGATTTTTCTTCATTTTATTAAATGAAACAGCTTTTATATTCTAGAATAAGTGCTGTAGAATTAAATTCTTTCTCGATCCTATACCTATCTTTAGCGGTTTTTACGATAAACAGATCAGCCTGTATATCTGTCAATAAAAACAATTACAAGCATCGTCTCCTGCCCTGAACCAAAGGGCAGAATAAATTTTATTTCTTAATCTCGAAGCGTTTGGACACGGCGAGATTTTAATTTATAATAGGGAATTTTTTTTAGAAAAACAATTGGAACTTGAGAACCGTAGAAAAATTACTTTTATAGTTTTACAGATGTTAAGAGGACAACCAAGAATTTAAAATGAAATTAAAATATCTAGACTATGCAATTTTAAAGAACTAAACTTTTTGATGTAACATTTTTGAGACAGCTGTATATCTGAAAATATTTAAAATATAATATAGCAATGTTTGTTCTATTTAAAAATGAAAGTTCCAATACTTTAGAGCGTACCTGTACACATTTTTTGTTATATTATTATTTCCTTAATTGCCATTTTTTGTCATTTTTATTATTGCCATTTTTTTGCCTTAATTGAAAATATTTTATTTGAACTAGATTTTTCCAATTGTATTTACCACAATATCAGAGATTAACAGGGGGACTCATTAGTAATACGCCTAGACGCATTCAGTATTTGTTGGGTTGGGAAATGATTATTGTGGATATTGAAAGCTTATTACAGATGCTTAAAATACATAACACAAAACAGTTTTGTTCTTGAGGAAACACAAAACAGTTTTGTTCTTGAGGAAACACAAAACAGTTTTGTTCTTGAGGAAACAAAACAGTTTTGTTCTTGAGGAAACAAAACAGTTTTGTTCTTGAGGTGGAGGCGGGATGAGGCCATAATTCTTGTAGACACTATAAGCATATGAGGACAGAAAAAAATTATACAAATAAAGGCATTGCACTACATTAGTATGGAAAATAATATACAGGCTATAGTAGGAGGAGGGGGAGGGTGCATTTCAGTTCATTCCTTTTATGTCTCTTAAAAAAAAAGAGTTTCCAAAAGGTATTCTTATGTTTGCATGCGGAATCAAAACTAGAATTACGATAATTCTGGAGCAATCTCTATGCTTGAGTTGGAAAATTTATTAAAAGGAGTTGCGCTCAAACAGGAAAAATGAAAGAATCTTCTTGGATTGTATTGTATTGTACGTATAGCTACTTCTGGATAAGTTATGAAGTTCTATTGGATATATCAGGCTAAACCAATTACGGAGCCGGAATGCTCAAAAACTAATTAAAACAGCTGCAACCATATTTTATAAGAGTATTTATTTATTTTCTTTAAAAAATATATCTACTGTAAATATTTTTAAAAACATTTTGACCTCAAGATTTTTATTTACAAATTCTTCGTGTTCAAAATTTTGGAAAATACATAATTTTCAAAATAGAAAAAATTAAAATACAAAATTTTTGTTATATTTTTTGTCAATTTGGCGCTGGTTTTTCTTTTGGCAGTAGGTCAATTTGATGCCAATAAATTTTATATTCGACAATATAAATTGAATGGTGGTATGAGAATTGTAAACTATGAAAGTTGCAGATAACTAATCGAAGCCGCATGTAGCGTATAATAGAAAGTATTTTGAGCAAGTATAAAAGTTCCAACAAGCAGAAATGGTAAACACTGCGTTAAGTTTACGAAAATCAAAAATATTGGTGTGTATCAAGCGGAATAGAAAACTAGGTATTAATTTTATTGGGAAAAGTTAAGCGTTTTGTGCTCGTTTAGGTCAAGGTCCCAAATGGACGACTGTGGATTAAAATGTTTTAGAAGCTTACGTTAGCAAATATATGAATACAAGTTTGGTCTATTCCCCGAGTTTGAGAAATTTGAATTAACACAACACTGAAGGTTAGTAAAACAAAATATGTTTAAAAGGCTGTTCGAAAATTCAATATGCTGAACAGATTTTGACCAATACACGTAATATGAAAATTGTTGTAAGCACCTTGTATTTTATTACCAAATGCATGCTTGTTTTTCTTAAAGTTAAAACGATAACCAATTTAACAGGTTTATAGCAATAGTTTCCTAGATCCTATTAGAAAATTAATTTTGCCTCGAACATTCTTGCGATTTAATATCTAAAAAAAAACTAACTTCAATTTTATTAACTTTATAGACATGTTTGAAACACACGTATTTTGATTTTCATACGCATATTTTGAAAATAAGGTACTTGAAGAATAATCTGATGCGTATGTACAGGTGTCCCCATATATCTGCCAATCATCAATATCGTACACATATTTTAAAAAATCTGGCATAAAATATTTATTTTAGAGATAATCGAATAAAAATTTTTGTGTACAATAAATCCCCTAGCTACGGAGACATTGATTTCTTATATTAAGTGGAGCAGGCTATCATTACGTTTTCACATAGTTTTATCAAAATTGTTCTTGAGTTTTTTTGAAATTGACAAGTTCAGAAAACTGGAGATTTATAAGTTTCTAAATTGTTGAGGATTTTGCCAGGTCTTTGCTAATAGTACAGTATTACTGCTTACTTGGAATTTGAAAAAAATACCAGGGCTATTCAGAAAATTATAATAAATGAAAACTTGTTTTAATTTGGAATGACTCAGTTTTCATAAGACTAGCATAATCTTTACTTCTGTTATTCCATTCACGGTTTTATTATTATAAAGATTTATTTCAAGAAAATACTAATCAGGCTGAAATGTAATTTATTGAAAATCAAATTTGATCGAATAGTGAACTCATTGATACAAGCTTTAAAGAAACAAAAATTAGAAAAATAATTAGACTTAAATGCAGTGCACCACAAGTGCGAAATAATATCGAGCAATCGCAATCCACAAAACTAAATTATTTATTTCACCCTCTCCCAAACAGAATTTTCTGAGAATATTTCAAATGATTCATTGCATTATTTATTCCTTATACATATATGTATTATAAGGAGGATGAACATCTTCGCTCTTAAGATTACTAGCTTCCCTTCGGACCATTAAAAATTGTTCTTCCAGCTTAGAATTCCATTTCTATTCAATTCCATTATTGTTAGTTTCCGATGAAATCAGATATCCCTTAAATCATACTTTAATGCACTTGTTTTAGGATCAGCGTTAGAGATTATCTATGCGTCATGTCAACTCTACCTTAGGAATCTACCTGTTTAAAAGCCAAGGGATACGAGGGTTGATCAGCATTTACGATCGACGGCCCACTCTCATTTAAGGGTGGCATATAAAAATACCGATTTGATTATGTTCTAGTACATCGTTCGTTTGCTTGACTTTGGCCTTTCAATTATTCATGACATCAAACTTCTCTTTTTTTTTGGGAAATTGGCTACGATAACTCTAGAGACTTAATTGCATTGTTGGACTCAATTATGTGTGTAATGCAAGTAAATGTTTAGTTTGTTACGATGTATAGGGATTTTCTAGTTCCTTGACCAAATTCTTTAAACATAACTTTTGGCGAAATTACGCGGAATCCCTCGGAAACAGATCTTTTTCAAAGTTAAATAATCATGCAAAATCGAATATTGTCTTCAATATGCTTAGTCTCGCGGTATGTCATATGGTCATCCTTTTTCATCATGACAAAAAGTAGAATTGATCTTCTTTAGATTTTGGTCACCTTCAGGAAATTTAGCACTGATATACGACCAAATTCTGCAAATTAGTTCAACCAAATTCAGTAAACCAGTTAAACCCAGAATTTGGTTGAACTGCGAATTTGGAATTTGGTTGAAATCAGTTCATTGTGCTTCATTTCCAAATTTTGATTGAGGCTTTTTTCTTAAAAAATCGTGAACGTCATCGCCTTCCCAACTTTCATATCCTGGAAGTTATACGTTTTATTATATTTTGCATAAAACAAAAGTTGATCTATTACATGAAAATATCGTTCAGAATTGGAGAAGCAATTGATAATGAAATTCAGTGGTGTTCGAAATACTCAATTTTTTGTTATTTTCTAATTATCTATTAGTTTACATGTTTCGAGGCAAAAATCGTCTCTTCGTCTGAACTAAAGAAATTTAAGTAAACGATATATTGTTTCCATATTCCATGCTTGAAATAAACGTTTGCGAGAATTGGAGTAGCAATTGATGAATTATTTGGGACACCACTGAATTTCATTATCATATTGCTAGTCCAATTCTGAACGATCTAAAGAAGGGATATAACTAACAGATAATCAGTGAATTTTTTTAAATAAGTATTTGGAGCACCAACTGAATTTCATTATCATGATCTACTTAGTTTTGACTGTCACCTTATGACTCTTCTATTAAATTCAATTAGCACAATAGTTTGTTTAGGGTAACTTCTACCCTATAAATCGCCTACTCATGAAGCCCCCTATCTCCATATTTGCCTACGGCACGGATAGCTCCGCTGTCTGGTTTACCGCGTCTCGCAGCTGCTCTAGACTTACTTTTGGAAAATTTCTTTACAGTATAGTTGCGTGCTCTTGAACTTTTGAATTTGCCTACTCACGAATTCGTCAACCTATAAATACTCCGGTTTTCATATTTGCGTACGGTGCGAACAGCTTCAAGGCCGCACGAATGTTCTTTTTATATTTTCCTACGACTCTGACAGTAAAAGTATGAAACTTGTTGATTTAGAATAATTTGTTTTTATTTTTCCAATCTTAGTTTTTGAGATATATCTAAGAGTTTGTTAAACCTTACACGTGGCATCGTTGCGTCCTATACAAGTTGGAGGCATGGCACTAATTTCATTCGACGCATAATACAAAGGCATTACTATATGCAAGCAAAATTTCAGCTCCCTAATTTTAAAACTAAATTTCTCAATACAATGATCAGTTTAATACCCTCCCAAAATTCTAATGTGAAAACAACATTCTGAAAACAACATTGAAACAACATTCATTAAATTGCAAAAGCACCGTCTTATAGATCTCATAAAACGTAAAATATTTTTTCCCGTAATTTTGCTTTTATGCATTATTATTTAGGTGTATATTTGAATGTTTGTTGCCATGCCGACAAATTGAGAAGTTTTAAGTAATTAAGGGTCACATCATTGGGACCATAAGAGTTAGATCATCTTGAGAGAATCACAAGGGTCACCAAAATATATAAAAATATACAGGTTGTTAAGCTTTAAAGGAATATTTTTATTGCTCAAAATCGGTTCAGTATTTTGAATTGTTGACATTGGCAGAAGTGAGACCCTTTAGTCATACATAGTTCCCTAAGTATCATATCTTCAATTCGTAGGAACTAAGATATTTTAGTACAATTTATTCAAGACAACTCCGTTTTTTAACTTTCTTAATCGCTTAAATATTAAAGGATCTTTCGAAATATTAAAGGATACTTTCGGAACGAAAAACACCCTGTATATATGTTAAATTGTGAGTTTTAACATATATTTTATTTGAAAAAAGATGATTCAAATAAAATAGAAGGAGCTTTATGTAGCCTAGACAATAAAGTTTACTTGAATGTCCAATCTTTTATGGCTTCGGAGATCATCGAGAAGTTTGTTAAATAGGGTAGGAGAAATTCTTGCACGTACGTACGTATATTCAGACACCGAAAAATTCACCCTTGTTTTGAAAATATTGTATGCGATAAATTGTTGCTCTTTGTATAAACGGTTGGCAGTGATTTGAATACAAGAGACGTACTAAGGTGAAATAGAAAAAAATCTCTAAACGTGAATCCTACATCTTTCATATACCACCACCTATACATACGTAAATGATACATGAAAGATAAAAATACGCAGAAAATCATGGAAGCACATTTTTCACGTAAAATTTCCATTTCATAACCAAATTTCTCAGGCCTATCCTGTATTATCAATAACAAATGTCAAATTGTACGAGAATAGTAATGTCATATCTCAATAGCGCCATCTAATGGAAATATAATTTCAATTGTATCACCAAGTTTAGGCGAAACGATAAGTGATACAGATAGGTAAATTTTATTCGTTGCCAGTATTTAAAAATATACCTGTCCGTTTACAATTAATTGCTATGACTGAAAATATTTTTGATATTGTCTGCCTGGTCTATATTATGTCTTGAACAAAATTAGCTATAATCTCTGTTGTAACGTTCAATATTACCAGATCGTTTCTTATTAGGCTTGTTTTCCAAAATGATTACCCAATTCAGTTTATCACTTTGTTTATCATGTTTATCAATTTACTTATGACTTGGTTCAACTTACTTAATTCCTTTCGTTCTTATCCAGAGCATAGCAGGACTTGACGAAGTTTCTCCAACGTACTCTATTTCTAACGAGGACCTCCAGCTCTGCAAAAGTATTTCCTTCCCTCTTCATCTACAGCCCTTCTCCATGATGTCTTTGGTCTTTCACGTTTCCTTTTCCCCTGCTGATTCCAGAACAAAACTTGTCTCTCCACAACAGAACACAGCATGTCATGTTTTACTTAGTCATCCTGATTTTTTCGGAGGGTATGATCAATCCACCTCCATTTTCTTCTCTTGATTTGAATGGAGATGGATTCCTCTGAGGATTTTTCTGAGGCATCAATTCAGGAAGACCTGCAAGCTACTGATGATTTTGGAGGTGCCCTCGCAAGTGTGACAACCTTATACTAGCACTGCTTTCGCGTTGATTCTGAATATTCGGAGTTTCGTCGTTGTGGAAATCTCTCTTACCTTCCAGAGTGGATACCGCTGAATGAAGGCTCCATTTGCCTTTCGGATTGTTGCTTTGACATCTGCAGCTACACCACCATCATGGGTCACTGTTCCAAGGTAGGTGAACTCTTCTATATTTTCGATGCTCTCATTGTACACTCTCTGTGTTCTTACATCTCTTGTGTTTATCTTCTTAATTTTTGTATTGAAGGGGTTTATTTTCAGATCCACCATCTTTTGGCTTTGCACTGGAGGTCTTGGAATTTGTTTGCCATATCAGTTCAAGACCTTTAATTACATTTGTATTCAGACCGGGATCTTCTTGATCATTTTTGCTATGTTCTTTCGAATCGGATGCCTTAAGATCAAGTTGGATCATTTTATGTTAGTGTGTTAAAATTTGTTGATTCTTGTTTCTAATATAAGTAAACATGTGTTTACTTATCAAGCAAAGAAATAAATACTTTGTAATTCTAATATAATTTTGACGTTAGAATTATCTTATCATTTCAAAAACAAATTTTATTTATGTCATGTTTTACTTAGTCATGAAAAAGTCTAAAATTTATGCACTTCTGCTACCTAATAATGCAAATAATATTGATATTAAATCATCGTCAGGATTCTTTGCATTGAATTTCAATGTGGCCCTACCTAATATAGAGAGATGACTTCTAGATAGTCACCTCTCTATATAGATAGATAGCTGACTTCTACCTACACATATGAAAAGCACTGCGGAAAAATTACGGATCGGATTTATGAGCGACTTGAATTTAAAAGATGGCATGCACTTATTTCGCGTGGGACAACTTCAAAAAAAAAAAAGAAGCATGGTTTGAAACGTGAACACAGTTGGTGAAAAGCAAAGTTTAACCATACCAAAAAGTCTTAAGGAACGTTTCCTCTCTTAAGTAAGGCCTTCATACGACGGATGTCATATATTTGGCATATAGCTCTAACAAAAAGCAATAGTTTAAATTTCAGTCGTTTATTGTTTTTCAAAGTACTTGCATCATTGTCGATGAACTTTTGCATTCGCTCAAACCAATTGTTAAAGCACTTATTCCACTCTTCAATGGGAATGCTCGAAATGATCATTTGAAAAGCATCGACTGCTTGTTCAGGTGATTAAAATCGTTCAGCACGCAGTGCATTCTTGGGACCTAAGTCAGTGCTGTACGGAGGATGATAAAGCAATTCAATGTTTCGTTCCTCTAAAAACTCAGATGTTTGTCGAGCAGTGGGAGCACTCTCTTTGTCATGGCGAAGGATGATCCGACGATGTGGGTTGTTTTTAGTAGGTCAAAAATTATTTCTGACAAACAAACGGTTGTGCCCCAATCAGGAGTTACCGTCCTTCGATTTTGTAAAGGAATTGTAGCCACATGTCCGGATTGTAGATTGTCGTTTATTCTCGGGTTAATAGGCTCGTCACCACTGACGATACTGTACACATTTTTGGAGCGGCCTCTGTTGGAACGATTCAGAATTGATCGGCGCCAACTGACAAGAGTCGCCATTTGTTCCTGGGTCAACAGATGCTTGAACCAATCGAGAAATAATTTTTTTCACACCCAACTCATTTAAAATCTCCTTTTCAAATGAGTTGGGTGTGAAAAGCCCAAATGAGTTGGGCTTTTCAAATCAGCATTTGGTCTGAGGTGTTAGAACTGCCCAAGGAACTCTTGATCTCCCGGTAAGTTACTTGACAATCCTCATTCATAATCTCGCGCACAATATTAACATTTGATTTCTGGTGGATCTGGCCTAGGATCATCGCTGAGATATGTGCGTTGACGTTTGAATTCAGAGTACCAGCGAGAAATTGTCCATTGATGTGGTGTTTCATTACCAAAAACAGCAATCAACTCTTCAAGACATTGCTGTTGCGATCAACTTCTTCGAAAATGGTAAAAAATTATCGCTTGGAAATGCTCTCGATTTAAATCCATGTTTCTGAAGTGAAGCCCTTACTAACTTTAAAAATTCACTGTGAGTAAATCACTTCTTGTATTTTGACGGTATGTTCATTTCTTGTATATGTAGATTGTTTGGAATCGTGCATCTTCACCTTGAATTTTCTTTTTCATTGCGGATTATAATAGGTCAATTCTGTCCTCCCTCACTGCTCGTGGCAATCTGTTTCTGCTGGGGTGTCCAATGTTGATGTTTTTCTCTGTGGGTGGTGGTTTACCTCCAGTTCAGATTCTTCTTCACTTTTCAATAGATAGTACAATCTGAGATCTGAAGTCAGTTTGACTGATAGTAGAGCTTGTTGCGATTTGGTACATTTTCCAGGCATTAACAATAGCATTGTCAATAACGCCATGAAATCTATAATGAAAGTTCCCTTTTAGTTCGTTCGATAAGACTTTTGTTGTTTGAAGTGGACAGGAAGCCACTCAGTTTTCTTTCACTGTACAAGCTGTAAAGAATTTCATTTCTGACAACATTTTAAGAAGGTAACAGGATCATGAACAATTTTCAACAGGCTTTCACCTAAACACAGGTTTTCATTACTCGTCGGTGAAGCTTCACCATAAAAATCAAACTGATACACATATTCTCCAGCTGAGGCTATACACCACAGTTTGAATAAAAAAATTTTACTGTCAATTTTCTCGAAAAGTTTCGCAATTTTTTCTTTTAATTTCTTGTATCGAAAGATACTTTAATATTTAAGGGAATAACCGAGTATAAAAAACTCGCGTGTCATAGCATCGGACTTATTTGACCTCGAAAAATCTTTCTACCCTAAATATCTGTTCCTAT
The DNA here is from genome assembly GCA_009867245.2 of Adranes taylori. NCBI lineage: Eukaryota > Metazoa > Arthropoda > Insecta > Coleoptera > Staphylinidae > Adranes > Adranes taylori. Next base: position 37,974 of record WYDF02301550.1, read on the forward strand.
GACAGTTGAAAAAATTAAATATTGGGAGCATAACTAAGCCTAAGGGACCTCAATTGCACAACTATGAGCAATGAATATACTGAACTCATTTTGAGCAATACATTTTTTTTTCTTAAAACTTTTTAGTAACACCTGTATATTTTTATGCATTTTGATAGCCCTTGTAATTCTATTTAAAATAATACTGCACATGATGGGTCTAACTATTATCGTTTCAAAGATATGACCCTTAGATATGGAAGTTACAGGAAAAAATATTTTACGTTGTATGAGATTATAAGACAACCAATAGGTGTTTTTGCAATTGAATAAATGTTGTTGCAATGGCGGGTGGTGCACATTATAATTTTGGGAGAAGTTCGAAATGATCATTTTATTCAGAAATTCAGTTTTAAAACTAGAACACTGAAATTTTGATCGCATCTAGTATCTTGTATTATGCACCGAGAGAAATTAGAGTCATGCCTGAAACTGATGTAGAACACGACGTTGTCAAGTTTACATTTTACAAAGTTTTCGAAATATCTGAGGAACTACAAAAGATAGGACACTTAAATAAACTTTATTATATAGGCCACCAAAAGCTCGTTCAATTTTATTTGAAACATTTTTTTGTAAAATTACAATTTAACCTGTGAAGATTAAAAAAAACTTGGGAAACAAGTTAAGATTCAGGGATCTCAATTTGTGCAAAGCGGCATGGGGAAAAAGTGACTAAGAAGCGGCAGGGGGAAAAAGTAAGTCAAAATCGGGAGCAGACCGCGCCAAAGTGGACAAATATGAGGTCCAGGGAATTAATGGGTAAACGAATTTATGCATAGACGAATTCACAAGGCCAAGGCAGTCTGGCGGGCGAAGCACATCGCACTGCTCTTAGAAATTAATCGAAAAGAGAGTCAAAAGCGATCGTAGGCCATGGCAAATGGCACAGCAGAGCGCGCCGTAGACAACTACTGGGGAAAAGTGAGTCAAACCGGATAGCCAAGCTGTCCGCGCCGTAGGCATATATGGGAACCGGTGGATTCATGGGTAGGCGATTTATAGCTTAGACTAATTTTGATTAGTTTACCTTGAACCAACTATTGTGCTAATTGAATTTAATAGACGAGTTATAAGGTGACAGTGAAAATGAAAAGATTCAACTTTTGTTTTATGCAAGATAAAACAAAACGTAGGACTTCCAGTACATGAAAGATGGGGTGGCGATCATGTCCACGAATTATTTTGATTGCATCTTGTGAAGTTGATCTTTGTGTTGCGTGTACGAAACATTGGGATATAATGGGTTAAGAATGCATAGGACAAAGCAAATACAAAGACAGTTAACGTTAAAAGTATGACAAATTGACATGTAAGTTGGAAATCATTAATTTTTTTTCAGAGAACATAAAGAGTCAGTAGACGGTAATCTTTCAACGTAAATTATCAAAGGGCTGATCTTTAGACAATTGCTATGGCATTGTACATTTTCCAATTTTAGTTGAAAATAGCCGCTGCAGACTTTGTATAACTGGTCCAACCACAAGAAATGTGATACTAATACTAATGATCTCCCTTAAAGAACGTTTTTCTTATCGCGGTATATGTTTGACTCCCTATGTACCGCGTCGTAATTTGAATACAAGTAGTTTCCATTTGCAACATATAATTCGTAGAATCTAGGATTAATTTTTTATAAATTTGTTTTGTACCGCCATCTCTCTTTCAATAGTTTATTGAGACGTAACTAAATAGAAAAAGATGTCTGCTTTGAACGCACTAGCATAATTTCCTACCTTCGTGGAAGCAGCACGACATTATTTAATTATATGCGCAAGAAAGTAGCCGGCATCTAGTCACAAGCATCAGCCGATGAACGACAAGCGGCTTCTATAGGATAAGCAGATGGGATTTACTCACCGACCACTGGCATACCGCGTCGGTTGCAAAGCGCTGATGTTTCGATTCTAATAAATAATTTTCTGATGTTCCGATTCCATTTCTAACACAACGAGATACATAAATGATCAAACGATTGTTCTGCGTTGTTAAGTTGAGCGTTGATTCATTTGATGAGTTGAGCGGATGAATTCTTAGAAAGTGTTTTACCATGTACCTACCACAGGGTTTAAAGTGAACAGTATGTACTGGAATCTGCCCAATATATTCTTCATTTTTTTTCTTATGTTCTGTTAATTATAAAGTATAAATTTCTATTAATTCAAGTGTGCCTTTTATATAACATCCACGTGTAGCCGCTTAAAGGGTTAAAACACTGTGAAACTTTGAAGGTTTTCTTGGATTGAAAGTATCTTTATATCATTTGCATGGCAAAAATTAGTTTATGAAGAAGGAGTGCAAGAAAATTGTCTAAACCACTTAGGCATCGATCGATCCGCGGAGAATTTTTACTAGTCCGCAGTAAAAAAATTCTTATTCATAATATAATATTTTTTTCTGTTAAAAAGAAACCGCCGGCCTGCGAGAGTTTTTGACACTTTCTAACAGTCCGCTGACCAAAAAAGGTTGAGAAACACTGTCTAAGATATCCTTAGACTATAAATTTCGTTTCTTAATCAAAAAAGGTTGAGACACATACGTCCTTAGTCCTTACTCGATAAGGGAGACACATATTACACTTAGTCGCTAAATTTTGTAAATGATTATTAAATAAATGAAAATACAGTAGTCCAGCATACGAACATACCGACAAGTCTTTATCACTTGTTTGGCAGATTATAAATATTCTACTGTACTTAAGTAATTACTATAAATTTACCAAAGATAAATTTGTTTTAGACTAATTAGATTATTTTGAACTTAAAATAATCGCATTCTGAACATTCACCAAGCAAAAAAACAATCCACAAAAACTAAAATGTCTTTCCCTGAAATCATACTTCTGATTGTATATAATATTATAGTACTGAAATTAAAACTTACCATGAAACTATGGTAGGTGATTTTTCTCGAAACTATGATTTTTCTCATTTCTGTTTTGACGCAAGCGAAAAACTCTACTCAATCGCAATCTGAACATTTATGTAAGATATGTAGTACAGAAAGAACGGTACAGAAGAGACCGATATATTATGAAGAGTTCCAGTCAAAAGTTAATTTGATCCTTAGCTGGATGAAATCATCTATGGAATACTTGAGAATGAATCCCAAGATTATATCAGAAAATCGTTTACAAAATTCGCTAAAAATTGTCAAATTTTTCAAAATGAGATTGACTTAAGGTTGAAAACATTAGTTTCTGCTAGCGTCTAAGCAGCGACCCACAACCGCCGGTCCGGTAGACTGGCATGGAGACTACCTGCCAGTCTACCGTCCGTGGAGACTGTCCGTGGAGACTACCTGCCAGCGTTAAACAAACAATTCTAGTTCAAAAGATAATAATGTTTGTTAAGCAAAAAACCGCCGATCCGCGAAATTTTTTGAAATCGGTCCGCGGGCCAAAAGAGGTTGAGAAACGTTGATCTAAACTACACTCTTAAGTTCAACAGTCCAAGCGACTTTTTTAACTTGTACTTCGTTACTCAGAATGCTTATATTCGTTTTATATTTACTGAACATATTTAATTAATATTTTTTGTAGAGAATCTTTTTCAAGAGGTAACTGAAAATCTTCGAAATTACCATGAAATTAGCGGGCAACCTTTCGAATGCGGTTCAAAGCGAAAGAAACAACCTATAGAGAAGAGAGCGTGGATGAAACTTCGCGAATTCGAAACAATTATGGAAGCACAAAACTATATGAATGATCATGAGACATGGAAGAAATGTGGAAAAAGACGGACACTGCATGGAAATAAAACATATTATCGGTGTTCATTGGGTCAATATCGTAAAATGGAGTGTCCTACACGTTTATATTTATTATATCATTCTTCATCTTCAAAAGTTAGTATTTATTCAAATTGTGCAGATCATGATAATCATATCAAGAACTCAACACACGAACTCGATAATGATTTGAAAGTTTTTGTCTCAAAGCTATTTGATCGTGGCATTGAGAAACCAAGTTGTGTAATTGATGCTATTAGAAAGGAGACACTTCTAGAACCGCCTAAATCTCAATTAATTAGATACTTACATGATCTGAACGTAATGAAGTATGGACCTACAACAATTCCAGGTGATGACTTGGATAAATCTGATGAACATATATATATTATGCCAGAAGTGGATATGCCTTCTTATATAGATTGTAAATGTTATAATGATATGCCAATAAAAGATTTATGTTGATTTGTCATCTAATTCATTGAATTAATATATTTCTAACTTGCAGATAGCTACGTGTTTCATTTACCCTTAATAATAAGGTATCCAGATTTTGAAGGTTGAAATTTGGGATGATATATTCTGGTGTAGGTGGAATGTTTATTTATTTATTTATTCTTTTATTATATTAACTATTCTTTAACAAAACTCCAAATAACCTTTTAAACAAAATAATAAGTAATATCTGAAGTCATTATCATATATACTCTTTTTCACGAAGTAATAGACTAAAATTGCATTTTCAATGTATATTTACATTTAATTGGTTATATCAGATGTTTTCAGCATGTACGAAGCTACATACCAGATTTACAGAATATTTAAGGTTTCCTTCTCTGTTAAGGCACTGTTCCAAATCTGATTTTAGTCTATCGGTTAGTGAAAAATAGTATTATATTTTTCTGAGTATGATTGCTTTCTTAGAATATTAATTAAATATGTTTATGATTAAATGTCAGTGCAGTTTAGATATTTTTTTTGTTGATAAACATGTCCTTGAAAGCGTTTATATTAGCTCTATTTTAACACTAGTCGTCAGTGAGCATCGTTTTGTATTAATTGATGTTGGGGTACCATTTTATTAATTCGCAAAAATGCTATTCCAACGTTACTCTGAAATACTTCTATTATCCATTTTTTTCCAAATTGGATGAAATCTAACAACGACATCTCGATTTTCAACTTTTTCTCCTCGTTTCTATGCTCTTAAGCTTAAAAGTAATACTTCAATGGTAGAAACATATACAGAACTAGGATCTTTGAAAACTCAATTTTCTGGAGACTATGCACTATAAATCCTACCTCAATTGTGTTTCAGATTTCCTTTGAGATTATTTTCTGCCACTTTGTCAGCTCCTAAATTAGAATTCATCTTATCAGTACAAAGATCTAAAAGTTATTTGAAAGTAATCGAAAGTGATGGTGTGTGTGTGTAAAAAACTTTGAAAATGTATAAGTATTTAGCATATTGGGGGATTAGATATCGTTGCCTCCACAACTACAAATTAATTATAATAGTTGTCTTAAGCAGGTAATCGATCGAAAATTGCTTAGAGTTGCGAAGAGTAATCAGTGGTGTATCAGTGGCTTTTCAAGTCCCATATGTGTTCTATTGTACAATTGATTTGCTTTAAAATGTTTGTTATCACCATAAAAACTGATTTCTCTTAATTAAGTTTGGTAGTCTTCAATAATTAGAATAAAATTGTAGAAACAGATTGCGACAATCAGATGTAATTTAGGAAATATTTCAAATTAACCTAGAAACACATTGTAAATGACAACT
>WYDF02301551.1:0-29111 GCA_009867245.2 Adranes taylori
AATGCACTCTCTATAATTCCCACAGTGACTGCTTTGCCATATGCCTCATAAAGTAATTTTGACATTTGTGTTTGATATATTTTATCCCCCTTATATAAGCGAAAGAACGTTTTCTGAGCTTGAGTAAAATAAGTCTGCAGCCGACCAAAAAAAAGCTATTTCGAAAAGCTGCAAACGGTGGGTAGTATGGCCAGACAGTTGAAGTAATATGATTCCATTCTTTCTAGCAAACTCAAGCCTGCAAATATTTGCTGCGTGTCGTGTGACAATCAAGAAGTAGGACATCTTTATTACCTTTGTTGCAGTTGACATGCTGTTGGAAATGTTTCAGCCACTCAACAAATAGTTCTGAGCTAATGTATCCCATATCCTAAATCGTAACAACAGTAGCGGGAGGTGTTTCAATTTTGAGATCAATGTTAAAAAAATTTCTGTTACAACTTATCATCGGAGGAAGGTATAGACTAGCAGCACTAACCGCACATCCCATGGTTGTATTGATGTCACGTTCATCATTGTTATACGTACTACCTGGTGTACGAGCAATTATTTTTTGAAAACTCTTTTGCACAGTGGTAATGCCTGATTCATCCACGTTCTAAATATTGTCAGCTGTAAATTTATTCCCATCGACAATCTTTTCAAACAGATCGACAAAATGATTGACATTCTCCCTATTAAAGCCTATTGCACTTGTCATTGGAGTTCCTTCAGGTTTTCGGAGTGAAAGATGGGGATTCCGTTTCAGAAAAGCGTAGAACCATTTTTTACCAGCATTTTTTTTTATCTTTATTGCAACTATTTGGCAAGTCAAACTTTTCTGCAACATTCAGAACCTTTTTCTGACTTGCTTACTTGTTAAACCGAAAAAGAATTCTTCAAGATGAAGCATGTGCTCAGAAATATTTTTCTCCATTTCTGGAGAAAATATCGGCGGTCTTCCCAATGATTTAACTTTATTGCTAGCGGAATTCGTTTCATAAGCATGCCTCTTGATAGTTGCTTAAGGAACGCCATACACACGACTCCATTAATTCAAAATGCTGATACATTTGAGGCTGCACAGAAGAGAAGTCCATACAACGAGTAGAGGTGTCAGCAATGAAATTTTTAGCATCAAACACAAAACGAACTACCCCATAAATAAATTTATTTGAAATAAATGTACTGCGCAATATAAAATTCCACCGTTTCCTAAATTGGACCGGTCCAATTTAGGCTAGTGTTTACGGTGAAACTTAGGCAATTTGAATAAATAGCGTATAATTCTGTACCCAACCTCAACCTAACGTAACCTCTCAACATTTTTACGGTAAATTATAGATAAATAAGTCAGCTTTGTGATAATATAATAAGATTTATTATTACTTACGTGCAGACGACTTAACGGCGTTTACTCTTACATCGAAATAATTAAATTTCCACTTTACAAAACAAATAGCTGTTCTCTTAATGTAATCACGAGGCGCTTTCTCATAAACAAGATTGCATTACCCAGTTCTACGTCTACATAAAACAAGCTGGCTATCCTATATCGCTGAGACTTCAGCAATCCTTGGATATCTTGGTGGTCCGAATTAAGTGACGGTCCAAATTAGGCTACCTTCCCCAAATAACTTCATTTGTCCAACCAATATTAAAGCGGTGCTAGATTCTGCTCTGCTTCGTTTACAACGGAGTCTTCTCCTTCGTTTACAACAGTTAAATATTGGGTGACAGAGTTTTAATGAGGTCGTACAAATTGCCAAGACAGACGTCGTACTGGTCGACCAAATGAGGTGTCTACGCCAGAAATTATAAAGAAAAACCATAAAATGGCATTGACGACCATCGACTGAAAGTGTGCGAGCTAGCAATCATGATGCGCGTTTCAAAAAGTGCTGTACAACGTATATTGACTAAAAATTTGGGCATGAGAAAGCTGTGCGCAAGATGGATCGCGATTACTCACAATTGTACAAAAGCAGAGTCGTGAGAATGTTTCAAATCGGGTGTTTGGCGAAAGTCCACACCACATCAATAAAGCCGAGTTTTTGCGTCAATGCATAAGCATGGATGAAACATAGGTCCATCACTTCAGACCTGAAACGAAGAAACAATCAAAACAATAGACTGAAAGTAGAGGATCGGCTTCAAAGAAGGCGAAGACAGTTCCATCGACGAGCGAGGTCATGGCGTCAGCTTTTTGGAATGCGCTTGGGATTATTTTCATTAATTATTTGCAAAAAGAAAAAATAATGACGAGTATTATGCGAACTTATTGCAACGTTTGAGTGATGAATTCAAGAAAAAACGGCCGCATTAGGCGAAAAGAAAGTTTTGTTTCTCGATGGAACCCTACCTCATCAATGAGTTAGGGTTCCAATTGCTTACCCGCGCACCCTATTTGTCAGATTTAGCCCCTTGAATTATTTTCTGTTTCCAAACTTCAAAAAATGGTTCGATGCTAAAGATTTGCCAACATTGAAGAGGTGGAGTGTGCAAATCAACGATCCTCACTGTGAACAGGGTATCGAAGTTATTGATCGAAGGTATTGAGCTTAAAGGAGGCTATATAGACAATTAAAGTTACGTTTTCCCATTTGTTTTGTGTTTTCTTAGGTCGGGTACTTCTGTGATTACCCTCAGAAGGGGGTCTAAGCGCATCTGACTCAAATCCATTAAAAGATTTTGTTAAATTATTTTACATAACACATCAACGTAATATTGAGTCTAAGGAAAATAGAAATTCGGAACAAGGTATATTGTCACATCCCTCTATTAGGATAGTGACTAGGGATTTTACTCAGAAGTAATAAAGAGTAAAGAATTAAAACTTAAAGTGGTACTCGGGAAAAGTAAATAAAAGATTTATTTAAAAATAAGTTGATTTAATTAATTATAAAGTAGTTACTTTTATTTAAAAACAAATATTTAGTTTTTTTGACAAAACGTAGTTACAAATTAATTAAACGAATGGTAAAAAGTCTAGCAATAGATTATTTACCTATCGTACGTTTCAATTACAGATTTTGAATAACGAATGACCCTTTGACTTAACAAATAGAAATACAATTTAAACAAAGTTAAAGTTAATTAGTTACATAAGGATTTTTATTTATTTACACTTGTACATCTTTTACCGAATGACTTAAATAATATAATATAAAATAATATAATATATCACTTATATCACGAATTTAATAGTTATTATTTTTAATAGGAATACATTTTAACTTGAATTGACCTTTATGATTTCAACTTATCAATTAAGACCTAATAGACCTACAGCTGCTTCTTATAGGCTCTGGTTCAGCAATCCCCCCTAACCACGGGCCCAGCTGTTACTTGACATTGGAGAATGCCTATTTAAAGAATGCGGTTAGTTCCATTCGGGTGTCAAACTAATATTTCTCCTATATAAATTGATTCTCTAAAAAGAGTTTAAAGATTTAAGGTTACCTGCAATATTTAAAATTTAGTTTTTCTTTCTAATTTTATACTAATTACGGTTTCCAGGTAGCTGTACGTATTTATTTCCCCCTACGCGGAAATATAGTGTAGCTCCAATTTTAAATTTGATATTGAAGGATATGAATTCAGTTTGGAGGGGATTCAATCTGACCACGTGTAAAAAGGATGAAAAAACTTTTATTTACTTTATATATTTTCTCTTAATTTTGGGATGACTTAAATCCTCCCGTAAATTAAATTTATTGGATAATATGCTCACTTAAGTATATGAAAAGTTCAATAATATTTAATTCATTAATAAAGGTATTGGATGTAAAAATTTCTTGAGTTTAGTGACATTTAATAAAATTGTTTTCAAGTAAGATAATAAAACCTGCCTTGTCATAAAATAGACATATAATTTTATTAAAAATAATTTGTAGATAAATATTATGAAATTCATAGTATTTATTAGGAACAGCTCACACATAGATTGAGAAAATTTATTATAATAAATATTACATGATATTTGTTTAAGATAATTGTAAACAAATATCCATTAGTGACTGTAAATATATATTACATACTCCAGTCATTTAGAATTGATTATAAAATCATAAACATAATCATAAACATATTACAACGTATTAATAATGATTTCCTCATTTAAGAAGTATTTCATTTCAGACTTCATTATCATGAGTTACATTTTTTCCAAATATGAAACTACATATTATGATCTTTTTAATTTTATATACATGTAGTACATATACGTATGAAATATATGCATAGGATTCATTTATGTTCTCATCACTGTAATCTATACATACGTAAATCAAAGACGGGTTAATATGGATCATTTTTCCAGAAAAACGAATTGTTCAGAAACATTATATCTTTTGGTATGCAGGTGCACAAGATTTTTGAGCAGTGAAAAGGTTTTTTATTTTTTAATCTAAAATGACTGAAATGCGTCATTTTTTATTTGCCCCTAAAATCAGTTTTTACGTTAAGAAGCTGATAGTTTGTAAACAAGTAGTAGGTACTTTGTATCGTTCATCTAATATTATTGGTATCATCCTTCTATTTTCTATAAAACGCGATGTTGCCACGTTTATCATTTTAACAACTTTTGGATATATTTTTTGGATGTAAATTCTAAAATTTAGTCCATTAGACAAAACATTAAAACTGCAGAAAAGTCATCAATTAAAATTGATCTAACGGACAAGAAGAGTAGCCACATAAGATTTTCTAATTTATTACTTATTAGTAAAATTACTTTTCACCTTGTTTTAATTTTTTTGCCTTTAACCTAATAATTTTATCTAAATCTATAAGTGTCTTCTTGTGATTATCAACGTTATGTATATAATTTTAGTACAATAGCTGAAACAGCAAACAACGAATACTCATCAAGATCTCATTGTATATTTACTATACACGTCACTAAGGAAGATGCCATTAATGGGAAAATACTAAAATCAAAATTTCATTTAGTTGACCTAGCAGGGCAAGTACATAGATTCTAATTATTTTGAATGATAATATATAATAGAAATATAATATAATATAATACAGTAAATTATGAAATTAATATTTCTTATTACTTGTGTCTCGAAAAAATGTTTACCCCGTCCGGGACTCGAACCTGGACCTCTCGATTGGCAGTCTTCCAAATGAGCTAACGGCCACTTATTCGAAGACACAAATAATTTTTAGCATGTATTTGTGTTCCGTATCTATTAAGATAGGCAACTTATATATCAGGATTTGGTTTAGCCACCTGTTTGCTACCGTCGATCGATTCATTCGTCATCGGGTAGATGTAGCCTCCTGGATGTTTTTATTAATTTCTTTTCCGCTTTGCTGGTGGTGGCATGTTTAATTGAATATTTGATGTTCCGTGGTTAATATTTCTTATTATTTGCGTCTCGACAAAATGTTTACCCCGTCCGGGACTCGAAACTGAACCTCTCGATTGCCGATCGCTTGCTCTTCCAATTAAGCTAACGGGCACTTAAAGGAAGACACAAATAATTTTTAATATGTATTTGTTTTCCGCATCTATTAAGATAGGCAACTTATATATCAAGATTTGTTTGGGCCACCTGTTTGCTACCGTCGATCCATTCATTAGTCATCGGGTAGATAGAGCCTCATGTATGTACTTATTAATTTCGTTTCCGCTTTGCTGGCGGTCACATGTTTAATTTAATATTTGAGGTTCCGTGGTTAAACCTCCACGCTAGCATTATTTAATAGACTAAATTATGAAATTAATATTTCACGGAACATCAAATATTCAAAAATATAATACTTCTTCAAAAATATAACATTTTCTTCTTCACATACGTGTGCGTTTAATGATTGACTCATAAATGTAAATTTCTTTTGTAACTTTTTATTTGAAATTGATCTTGTATTCCTTGTTTGAAAATAATTTTAAAATCAAAGTATAAGTCATGGAATCAAAGTATAAATGAGTCCAATTGGGGCGCTGGATACGCTCTATTGTACTAAATTGTATGGAGTGCTCTATTATACTAAAGTGCTCTATTAAGAGATACCTAGTCTTGTCCTAAAGGGTGACATTATTGGAACTTCCGAAATAAGAATATGGGCGGGGTAGTAATGAAGCGCACTGTAAACTTTGGTTATGGTTATGTAAGAAACGTCTTCAAATTGGAATCCTTTTGGTGGTGCTACAAAGCTGATATCATTATGGATCGTGGTTTTGTGTGTTGCAGTTTGTTGTTTTATGTTTTTAAAAAGCTTTTACAACAAAGTTACGATAATAAATTAGAGCAGGAATTACGAATTATAATTTAATGTGATTGTTTTTGAGAAACTACCTATTCGCTTGCTATAATTGCTATTATCCCATAATTTGTTTTTGAGAAATATTGTTCTAAATTCTATCTGCACAAGGTTTTTCTATGATGATAGATAGTGATTACTGATTATATTATATTCTTTAATCTGAATAAAAAACTTTAATCTGAATAGAAAACTTTATAAGTTTTCTATTCTTTTACCTCTTTATTTTGCCTGTCTAAGCACTTTAAGTGATAAGGATAAGTGTTCCTTGTCCACTAGAGAGCCATTCTCAATGAGTTCTAATGGATGGATTAAATACTTTGAGCCAACTTCTAGATATCCCCTCTTTGTTTCAATACTTTTAGCTTTCTTTTTTGCTGTTAGTTTATATATTACGGGTGCCTTCAGTGCTTGTTTCAATTTCCTCTTTCTGTTATACCAGGCCATTTCCAGCATTTTTCTCATTCTCTTAATTTAAACAATGATAGCTATATCCTTTAAGATTCAGTCGCCCATAGTTCATATCCAAATATAATTGAGATCTTCTGTAATTTCAAAAAGAATGTACGCATTCAACATTTTTTTGTGTTATGTAATGTTCAATGGAAAGAAAATGTTTAATTATTATCTCATTAATTATTTTATTTCTAAGTACAGTTGACTCGCTATCCGACAGTTACAGGACCGAGGGGGTGCCGGATTATCAAAAATTCGGATTAGCAAAGGATGATTTTTTGAATTTTGACTTCTAAGGCAAGAAAATTTAAGTTGCTACGATAAACAGTATTTGACGTACTACTGTACATATATTGTTACATATTCAGTAACATATTTTACAGCCATTGAGGATATAAAAATCGCAATTAGGCATAGTTTGACACAAATGAATACGTATATGTATCCAATACAAATTTATTTAATAAAAAATGAAAATATGTATATACAAGTACATTATGTACATAAATGTATGTATTTATGGTTTAAAATAACCGTAATCGTTTTTTGTTTCTTCTTTCGTAAAGACTCGTGAGTCACGGGGCTGACAGGAGAAGGCGCCTGTCGCGACAAGTCGTAACAAGTGTGTGCGTGTCTGTGTCTGCACATCACGCAGCAAGCCCACTCATCCGATGTGGCGTCGGACTACCGTGCGTGTCGGACTGTTAGATGTCGGATTATCGGGAGTCAACTGTATTATAAAACTACTCTAAAATTATCTAAATATTTTAATCAAGATTATCTCTACTATGGAATAAATAAATCATAATATGTAAACATAATATTAATCTTCACCTTTGTTCGAATTATTGGAATTCCTGTCAAATGAGTAAGTGTATCTTAAAAAACGTAGTTGAATTAAATTTTTCGCTTAAAACGCATAATTAAATTAAATTTTTCGCTATGTTGCAGATCGGAGCGTTTATGTAAAAATACAAAACTTTCCGGAGTATCATTTTTAGAAGCAAAATATATTAACCTGTCTCTACATTTTTTGGAACAAGTAATTTTAGCTCTTTCTGAAACGAATCGTTCACATATACCATTTAGAAACAGTATGCTCACTTTTATGCTAAAAGATTCGCTTATTGGCAATTCGGTCACTGTATTATTAGCAACATTATCAATGTTACAGAACAATACAATTGTAAGTTTTGTTTTACATTACAAGAATATTGTACAATAAACTAGAAATAATAAATTGATTAAAATGAGACAAATGTACACGATAAAATTAAGAATGTGAAAGATAGTTTGTTTGTCTGGTGAAAATCTGTTTTGTATGAAAATATAAAATAGATTGACAGTAGAGGAAAACCAAGGTTTCGAGATAATTTCCATCATAGTAAGGTACGGCGCATTCACCATTTCGATTACTTATTTGATAGAATGACTGAAAATATTGGCGAATGCTTCGGGGCCGATTCACAGACATTTTCTACTCACTTAGCTCAGTTCACAGCTCGTATATGCTAGTGATAAATTTAGTGCTTTTAGCGCAAAATTTAAATATGTATTGAGCCATAAAATTGTTTTTGTTATAAAAATAAATTACCATAAAATTGGATATAAGCGCAACTGCCTTTTTAGATTTTACTTTCTTTACAGTTTCAATCTCTACAACGTCTGAAGTGTGTAGTTAAGAAGAAGACACTTATAGATATTGAAGAAGTAACTATAGATATTGAAGTAGACATTGGTTAGGAGGTATTTAGAGGATAATTCCAATAGAAGTTTTGTTGATAAATGCTTCGATAATGGCACTTACTTATAATTAGTAAGTGATTTCAGCGGTTTGAATATTTGTGTATCTTCAGTATTTGAAGTGTTGTGTACTCTTCCAGGGAGCAAACACCCATTAAATTTCCACAGTTACTACATGGGCTATATATTAAATTTAAGTAAGTGCACACAAGTGTACGGACTAAAGCATTTATCTTTTTCTTCACATATCGTCTTCTAACGAAGATTGGCGACCACACATCTGAAAGCTTCTCTATCTCTTGCTAGATGGAATATTCGTTTTACATTCATGTTGATCCACTCTTGTACATTTCTCAGCCACGAAATTTTCTTTCTTCCAACCCCTTTACTCCAGTCGGTTCTTCCTTACATAATGGTATGTTATAATGTGTACTTTTCATTTCGAAGTAAGTGCTCTAGGTACGATGTTTTCGAACTCTAACTGTGGTCATAAATTTTCTTCCGTGATTGATATGTCTTTATACTTCCTCATCCATAACTTTTGCAGCCAACGGGATCTTAAGCATTCGACAGTAGAGCCACATTTTGAATGCTTCGATTCTCTCTACTGCCTGAGCTCTTAGTGTCTATCACTACTCCATACAACAATAAAGACCACACGTAGCATTGTAAGAATCTTAATCTAATTGAAATGTTAAGGTATTTGTTAGTAAGCATCATTGCATATTTCATGAACACTTCCCTACTTATTTCGATTCTTATTTTAATTTCTTCAGCATTATACAGCATTAATAGATACGTTATTTAAATATGTGAAGTGAGTGTCAAAACTAATACGCCAGTCTCTTCAGTACCATTATGAATTAGCTTACTATTCAATGCAAATTTTTATGGTTGCTTTCTATAGCACCATTACAAAGCAAATAACAAACCATATGGTTCCGAAATTAACCCAAATATTATATTGAGACCTGTTGAAATTTTTGTCAAAATACATCTAGTGGTTTAGTCAAAGTAAATTTTTAAAGTTAGTAGGGCGTTCAGAAACATGGAACTGAATCTAGACATGGAATTGAATTTTGTACAACTTTCGAAAAAATTTATCGGCACAACAAAATCTTGCCGAGTTGGTTGCTGTTTTTGGTAATGAAGCATCACATGCGTCAGCAATTTCTCGCTGGTACTCTGTATTCAAACATGGACGCACAAATCTCAACGATGATCCTAGGTCAGGTCTACCAAAATCAGCGGTCACCCACGAAACGTTAATTTTGTGCGCGACATGAGGTCGTCATGTAACTTATCGGGAGATAGAGAGTTCCTTGGGCATTTCTAAGCCCTCAATCCAAAAAATTTTACATAATGATCTGGGCGTGAAAAGATTACTTTCATGTTGGATCCCGCATCTGTTGACCTAGGAGCAAATGGCGGCTTGTGTCAGTTGGTGCATAAGAGAATAATTATAAGATAGTTCGCCCAAACATTTGTTGAAAATTTAATAACATTATTTGACTTGGCGGATCTACATGACGAAAGATATAGCCGCTATTCTTCTCTTCTGAAGCGATCGATCGGTAGCTATACTATCAAATGGATTTATTACCCAATTCTCATCGCCTAATTTAATGCCTTCTTCTGCAAAAAGGTATTTACGAAAATTTGTTTACGAGGTATTTACGAAAGTGTTCAAGTTCAGTAAATGATTCCCCACTGTATTTAACAACACTTCTTTATTGTTTTCTTACAGTGCCTAACTCTGGATAAACTCACATCTCACATACCGTGGGAAACATATCAAAACAGTTTGTGTTTAATTCAGCAGTTTTTGGTTACAGTTTCGTTTAACTCAAATTTATTTGTATTATTTCCGTGTGAAATTGAAGATTTAGTGAATTACGTTTTTCGAATATGTCTAAGTAGACATTTTCAATTCAGGAACACCTATCCACTTGAACACCTATCTGCGGGATAACCATCTGGATGAAGAATTATACAGAAATGATTTATGTTCAGTTCCAATATCTTCACAAAAGATCAGCAAAAATTCTTGATTATATAGATCTGGCTTTTATAAACTTAAATGCTTCCTGGAAATTGCTTCTTCATAAGTACTTGTAAACTGTCGTATTTTCAAGACATGGCTTCAGAATCATTGGTGGAAATTCCATTATTTCCTTGAATGTTTTCGCTGACAATAAGATCATTCTGAATAACTCGACAGCAGTTGCTCTTTCATCTATACGTTTTCAAAATAACAAGCCTTCAACTATTGTAGCACCCTAACAGTCTGATATAGCAAATCAAATGAGAATCGTTACTGATATTTCTTGCTTTATCAAGTTGTATAACAAATAACTTTCCAACTATTTCAAATTCAAATTGTTAGTGAAAATTTATAGATATATTATAAATTTTTCGGGTATTTTCAATATAGAAAGTTCGATGTCACTCGACACTACATTGGTAAACTTATACAGAGGAAGCAAAATTATTTGAGGTAAAAAAAGGGAGCGTAAAATATCAAAGATTGAGAATCGCTGATTTAAACATTACAATTAGATTTTATAATTTTGTATAAAATTTGTTAAAAATGTCATGGCATAACTTTACGTTTTACGGCAATTATAGTTGCGTTCGACTTTGCGGTGGAAAGGTACACATTTTTTTCAGGATAATCCATCCTACAAGATAATCTTGCAAGATAACGCATAATGCTCTATGACGGAAATAGTTATTATATGTATGCCTTATTATATGTGTGTTATTATATGTAGGGGAGAGTGTTGTGCCTTGGAATATTCCCGTTTTTAAACAAACAAACAAACAAACGCCACCTGGTAGCTATTTTCACCACTATCTGGTGACAACTATTACAGAGGCATGCTAATTCTATTGAAACTTATTGTGGTTTTTAGACATCGCGGAAATCACGTGTTTATATATTTCTGATTAGTGAGTATTTTTGTGAGAGAATAATTAGTGGCCTAAAACGTTATTGTATAACTACTGAGAATCATTTTAGGTAGTAATTACTTTAACGTAAATATTTTAATATATTACAGTAGCATTAGAATGTATATAGCCCTAACCTATAAATATCAGTAGATGTTTTTAACATGTTGTGCACTGTATTATACCTTGGAACATAATAGGTCTTGTACCTTGGTACGTTCCGAAGTACAATATTTTGTTTTAAATCTGTTATTTGAAAAATCATTTTGTTAATTAGTAAAAAAAATGCTTCTCAATATTCAGTACTAGAAAACATAAACAGTGTTTCCTTTTGCTAATAGTATTTTCCTTGTTACAGACCCAAAAATGCCTAGAAGTAATGTGGGTAAGAAACGAGAGAAAATTAATAAAAAGATATTGAAAATGCTGTAAACGCTGTGACTACTAATAATATCTCATTTCGGGAGGCGGCTGCAGTTTTATATGTCAAACTCTCTACGCTGCATCGTTTTGTCAAAGCCGGAAGCCATGAATCTGAAAAATTTGAATATAAACCAAATAATGCAGAAAGAAATGAAATGCGAAACTTAACCAAGAAAGAAATGCGGAAATTGGCCTTCGAATATGCCAAAATTAATAACCTTGTTTATCCTCACAAGTGGGATGAAAATCAGCTTGCCGGTGCTGAGTAAATGAGGATTTTAAAAAAAATCAACACCCAGATTTCCCTAAGGAAACCTGTATCAACATCTTTTGCACGTTCTACCAGTTTTAACTGGAACAACGTCCAAACATTTTATGAAAACTTAAAAAAGGTGCTCGAAAAGTCTGGACCATTTCCGCCACACCGAATTTTGACAAAACCGAATTTTGTCATGTGGACAAAACCGGTTTATCTACCATCCAAGTACCACCCAAAATTTTGGCTCCTAAATACATAAAACAACTTGGCAGTGCAACTTGAAGTGAACGAGGCCTAAATGTCACTTTAATAGCAACGATAAATGCAGTTGGTAACCATCTACCACCAATTTTCCCCTAAGGGTCCACTTTAAGTACCACATGCTAAAAGTGCTCCGGTTGGTAGTAAAGCAGGTGCTAATCCGTCTGAATGGTCGAACGAGTTTGAATTTTTCATTGATCATGTCAAACAATCTTAAGACGATCCTGTATTGCTGTTTCTAGACAACAATGAGAGTCATGTCAGATTAGCTGTAATTAAAAATCATCGTCTTTAATTGAAAAGGTTCGAAGTTTTGGAGTGAAAATGTTAAGCTTTCATCCACATACAGCCACTTGACCGCGCATTATTTTGATCTTTTAAAACAAATTACAATAGAGCAATTAACGACTGTGAATGTAGGCCAGCCATTGTCGATCTATGATGTAGAAGAACATTCACTAGCAAAAATATTTTAAGCGGATTTGCGGCAACAGAGATGTTACCTCTGAATAGTGATATCTTTATAGACGATGATTTTCTGCTTGCTTACTCAACAGATAGACGAGATCCAGACAAAGAACAAGCAGATTAGAACCAATATATTTTGAATTTATCAAATCCGTCCACTTCGACGTCCAGTATGGGAAATCCGGTAATGAGTCTAGAATTCATAATCTCATTCCTAAAAGCGGAAGCACGTAAGCCAACCACTAAGGGCAGAAAAAAAGGAAAATCTACAATCCTAACCCAAACACCAGGGAAGATTGAAATAAATAACACACCATTGACACCGCCCAAAGAAAACCAAAAACAAAATATAAGATAGGATAAAATTAAGAGGAACTTAATGGCAGTAGAAGTAAGTGACGATGAAGATAATATGTCTCTAAGGGAATCTTCGGATGACGAATATGATATTCAGGAAGACATTAAAGAAAAAGAATATGAAGAAGATTTCATCAATTTAGCTACAGGTAAAATAACCGTAAAAGATATTCTCGCTCTCATAGATATTGTTCGAGAAGTTAGGCAGCACGTAGCAGTTCTTCATCATGGTAAAGTTTATCCCGGAAAAATTGTTGACTATAATAATGAAAGCGTCACTATTTCTTCGATGGTACAATCTCTTAAATCATTGAAGTGGCCAGACAAACTAGATGTTCTTGACTATCCTTGGGAAGATATTCTTGGTTCGCTAAAACCTCCTTTTCAAGTATCAAAGCGAGGTTTTTATAGGATTCCGGAAGTTGATAAATTATTGTTTAGGTATTTCTAATATTACATACTGAATATTATTTGTTCATTTGATTTTTTATTACAAATAAATGTTATTTTGTTTATTCAATACATTCTTTAACAATGATAATACATGGATTTAGTAATGTTCAGACGTACATGACTGCCAGTTCAAAGGTACACTATGATTATCTATCTTGGAACATTTTCAGTCAGCATATGCAAAACACTCTGTATACAACTGTTTTTAAATTATACTTTTTTAAGGTGATTTGTAACAATTGCAAAATGATTGTGCTATACGCAAAAAATAAATGGTTGCAATATTTTGACAAGAACTCGTACAATCTGAAAATTGTTTCAAGATACAATACTCTCCCTTATGTGACGTTGGGAAATCATGAAAAATTATTCACATTTCACTAACATAAATTTCAATAACTAAATTTCACTAACATAAAAATGAAACAATTTTATATTTTAGTATTTTATCATTTGACTAAGCAGTAAACCCTTTCATTACAAGGAAACTATTTTATTATTTTTGTTTGTAATATTTTATTCTATACGAATATTTTAATCAACTATAGGAAACTACTACATGGATAAATGCACCATTAAAATTAAGATATGTTCTTTTCACGTTTGCACTGGTAGATATTAATTCACCAATAATTTCATATTTTTATTGATTATAGGAAACAATTTCTACATGTAGATTTGCGCAAAGAGTAGCTTTAATAAGCTTAAATGCAACAGTAAACAAAGAGTTTGAAAAGGAAAACGAACTCATGTTTCTGCGCCACGAAGTATTTGATCTAAGGAAAAAATTAATGGAGAAAAATAATTTAATAACAGTATGTTTTTTATTATTTATTTCAAAAGTCTGTCAAGATATCCACTACCAATAATGACAAACGCTGCCACCATATATGCATAACAGACAAAGCGGTAGGATCCCGTCTCTCTCCAGCAACGATGCCTTCGTACAATGCGTACGTGCTATGCTGCTACAATGCTAGCGTACTTGAATAATAAACAGCTTTATTATTAATAAACAGGGCGCTTTATTGCTTTATTATGCATCTAACAGATATGTACTCGCGTGATTATTGATTTTATTAATAAGAGTGCCACGTAAATTTGTTACACATTCAAATAAGAAAAATCACTCGATCGGATTTCCATTTGATGAAAATTGTTTGTGGGCCATCTTCTGCAATGAATGGTTGTGATCTACTAAGAATAAATTCTTTGCTGTACTAGTTGCTGCCTATCTTTGTGGATATTTTGACTAGAGGTGCTTAGCTTCCAGATTTGTTTAAGATAAAACAGCAATGGACTTCGGAAACGAAAGTACACCCAATGAATTTATCTGAAAACTCTCTGTTCACATTTTATGAACTTGTGGGCATTTTCTTTCATGGTTGTAAAATAGAGAGTTGCTCGATAGTTGATAATAGATGTGATGTAAATTTAGTATTTGTTCTGGAGATTTTGAGATTATAGGACTCGAATTGCTCTCTAAAAGTGGATATGATATTGACATGTAAAGGATCTGAATTCCAGTCAAAAATTCTATTCAGACATGGGTGACCTTCTTCAATCAGGGAATCAATTTTTCCTAAAATCATTGATGTATTGTTTTCATGTTGAAGTCTACGTTTGTTGACGTTGGGCTTGGTATTAATGCGGCCCGAGTTTTGCTGGAATTTGATGCTCGAATAGAAAATTTGATAAAAGAATTTTCTATGAGACAATTGGAAATGATCGTTTTTTAGCTGCACCTTTAATATGCGAGCTATTCGAATTTCTCGGTTGGAATAGCTCTTGACAATAATTTCGTATTGAGCATGTGTTTGAAGACTAATACTTACGATAGTAGGTGATGTTAGATTTGTCTACAGGGATGTCATTTTAATTTTACATATAGCCAGATAGAGGGTGCATGTAACAAAACCTCAGAAAACCTTCAGAAATTAACCTCTACATTATATTGATACGTATTGAAAATTTCATCAAAAGGCACGTGGTTTAGTCACAGTGAATTTTTAATGTTAGTAAGTCGTTCCCAGAAGCACCCCATCAATCGACAATTTCTCGCTGGTACTTTAAATTCAAACGTGGATGCACAAGTCTCAGCGATAATCCTAGGCCAGATCTACCAAAAATAGACCAAAAATTGAGCACTTGTAGGATCTCAATCGAAAAGATTGATCATGATGAGTTGGGCGTGAAAAAATTAGTTTCGCGTAGTATCTCGTACAGTATCGTCAGTGGTGACGAGTCCTGAATTTATTCTTACGAAACCGAGAATCAACTTCAGTCTAGTGTTTGGGTGTTTAAAGATGAGGAGAACCCAACCAAAGTCACCCGTTCCCGCAGTGTGTCGAAAAAAAGACTTTCGTATTAAAATCCGGACATGTGCCTACAATTCGTTTACAAAATCGAAGGACGGTAACTGCTAATTGGTACACAACCGTTTGTTCGCTAGAAATCATTTCTGAGCTGCGAAAAAACAGCCCAAAGCGTCAGATCATCCTTCACCATGATAATGCGAGTACTCACACTGCTCGACAAACATTTGAGTTGTTGGAGCAACAAATCAAATTACTTGATCATCCTCCGTGCAGCCCTGACTTAAGTCCCAACGATTTGTTTACATTTCCCGGCATCAAGAATGCACTGCGTGGACAACTATTTTAATTACAGGAATAAGTACTTTAACAATTGGTTTGTGCAAATGCAGAAATGCATCGACAATGGTGGCAAGTACGTTGAAAAACAATAAAAGACTGAAATTTAACATATTGCTTTTTGTTAGAGCTATATGCAAAATATAAAAGACATTCGTCGTATTTAAAGAATGATAATTCTCATATAAGCCATATTCATCAAATGCACTAATTAGAGCAAAACTCACGTCAATTGCGTTACAAAGTTTTGGAGTCATGGCAGTGAGGCCAGATATTTAATCAGTTGGACATATCTGTAATAGGAAATTCCCTAAGTGTGCTCTAACAGGATACATCTATAGAAAAATTTGCAAGGAGTTAGATTGTCTTTTCTAAAATATATTTAAGAATGCTGCGGGACTAAATAGCTCCCCTCTCCAGGCACGAAATGACGAATAGAATATTGCCTTTGATAGGAAATTTACACAGTTTCTACAGCTTCAAAGTAATTTTAATAGGTACGTAATACCAGCAAGGAAACGATCTTTACAATTTTTAATTATAGCAAATGTCTTTAAAAACCAGATTGTTTAAAACGTATGGCGCCATTTGACCCATTATTATAAGGCATCTTCAACATATTCCTTATTAGGAGTATCACTGTTGTAACATTTGAAAGACTCCGATTAACTTACAAACAAAGACACCGCCTGTTCAGAAATGAAAATTTCTAATAAATATTTAATTTATAAATGCAATCGGCATTACTCTTGTTAGAATAGTTAGTAATTGCTGTTTCTTAATTAGTCGGTATTATAAACCCTAATGAGAAGTCGGTGAGATAAGCCATCGTTGTTTCACCTTTCCAACCCCCCCCCCGATCCCCTACATTTGAAAAATATATATTGAATACTCTTCACTCTTGCATTCACTCTTGCACTCACTTTCGTCGCCTCTTACAGTCTCTTAATTAACCTAAACAACACACCAGATACCAATACCTTACCCATTCTGTCCCACAAGTTCTCTGTTACAATCCCATCGAACGCCGCTTTCTAATCTATAAATAGGAGGTACAACTTCCTTATTCACGCATAGTTTTAGAACGTACCAACAGAAATGTGCTGCTTTTTTTTAGTCTCACCCTTTAAAGCGGGGTCCATGTGGGTTTATAATTGCCAAACGTTACGTTGTTTCAACCGTCTCATGTCTACAGTGCCAGGAGGTTAAGGGTTACACAGTGACTAGCGATTTTAAATAAAGTTCTTAAAACGATTTGTCTGCATCAGTGGAGGCGATGGTAAAGGTATTTTGTGGAGAGTTGTATGATTTTTGCTAAAATGGTAGCAGCTGGATGTCGTAAAATCTCAAATAAGCATTGTAGGCGAGTTAGAACAGTGTAGATAGAAAATTAGGTAATTACTCGCCTCCCTCCCACCACTCATCAAATTTTCATACTACGATACTAATTCTGGTTGTATTATTTTGTTCTTAATTTATTATAGGACAAACCGTTAACCGAAAACGAAAAAGCATATTGCTTAACACTAACACAGCGTTTATTGAATGAAGATGTAAGTTTTTCAAACGAAAACGATCCTCGCATATTAAAAAAAATTCTTTCACTGATAACGATTGAAATCAAGAAGAACTGCAAATTAATGAAACGACAAGATGAAATTGGATTGACCAATTCTGATGATGTAATCGAGAAATACAAGCAAATTATTAAACAAAAAGATGAAGAAATATGTATCCTTTTCTTTCTGTAGTTCTTCTATTGTAATGTAAGCAACAGTTTGTGTTTACACTTTACAAAAGAATGTCAAAAGTTTTGTCAGATTTTTTCTCTTTTTGATTTTTTATGTTTAATAATGTTTCTTTTTTTCACTTCTGAAATTGCTTTTTCAGTATTTTCAGATCTTTGTCTTCTTATAGTGGAATATAATATAGTAGTATAATATAGTGGAAACACATTATCAGTGGAAAATTTTAGTGGCTACACTAAGAGCTAATGCTGTTTATTACTGCCCTATTTGTTATTAAAAACAGATGTAGCCACACATTAGCGCGCTAATTTAGTATCATCGCTATGAACGTCGTTAGATGTTAGACGATAACTGGGGTAGCGGTTTCTTTTGACACATCGAAGTCATTTATCGCTTGTGTTCGAAAGTGATTTATAATTTTAAATAGGATCGCACAACATTGAGTGGTCTAACAATAAAATAATCCAGTTTTTAGAAGTACTTCAAAACAGAACCGTGCTTATGAGATTCTCGAGAAGTCACAAAAATCGTGGTGCTCACAGTGACGTCGGATTGTTCAGGCATTACTATTTCAAGCAAATGTAGAGTATTAAAAAACAAATAAGAGAGTCTTATGGGATACTACATCTAAATAAATATAAAAAATCTTTAAAGCTGGTGGAGCAACCAATGATATTGTCACGGACGGCTTGGGTAATGACAGGGGGGAATACACAGTCATGTTTTCAAAAAATTAAAAATATTGTATTTACGTGTAACATACACATTTTTGGTAAAAAGTACATTCTTTGTATTATCCTACGTCGTCTCTGTGTAAAGAATGCAATGGATTCGCTTTCTGAAGAACAAGAACTCAATAATAATCTTCAGTATGAAAGTGAGGAACTAGGACCAAGTACACCCCAACGTCAAAGTTTTTAGGAATTAATTGTTCCAGTAAGCCTGAACCTAATTATAACCAGCCTGCATCTATAAGTCTATAAGATCGACCCTCGTAGGTAAATGGGATAGAGCAAGCGATAAATATATAAGAAAATATAAATTAAGTGCGGTGTAATGAGATCCACTAAAAAGTGCGGTTTTCAACCCGCGAGTCATGTAATAGGAAATTAAACGCAAAAAGGACCAAATTGTTCCTTTTGAGACAAGAGTGCTGTGTAACAAGAACCGCTAAAACGTAGACCCTCTTGAGTGATATATAAGAAAAATATATATGTATATATAAGATAAATATATAAGATAAATATATAAGAAAAAAATATATAAGCTGTGTACCGAGTCCCGTTAAAAACTAGCCGGACACTACTTCATCATAAATTAGACTATTAAACCCAATAACAATCAATAAAGTAGATTCTAGAAAGTAAATTTTGACTGGTAATAAGAAAACAATGCTACGTTATGAAAAGCCTACCAATAGAAATAAGCGCCGCCAGAAAGCAGTCGGATGAAGTTTTTAACTCCTTAAATTTACTATCAAGTCAAAAAGACAAACGGGATTTTGATGAATATGATCATTTTGCGTCAATGATAGCAGCAAAAATACGAAGAATCACTGATTTGGATGAAAGAGAAATTTTAATAAATCCCCATAAGTAAATTTTAACTGGTAATAAGAAAACGATGCGTTTTAGTGCCTGCAGGAGAACATCGCTACGTTATGAAAAGCCTACCAACAGAAATAAGTGTCGCCAAAAAAAAAACAGTTGGATGAAGCTTTTAACTACTTAAAATCAAGTCAAAAAGACACACGAGATTTTTATGAATATGATTATTTTACATCAATGAATAATCAGCAGGAAAAATACGAATAATCACTGCTTTAGATGAAATAGAAATTTTTATGAATTCTATTCAAACTTTGGGTTTTCAAGTACTGATGAGAAATAAAAGCACAAATGCTCCATGAAAATCAAAATAAACGCTATCTAGTCAGTAGCATGTAATAATAGACATAGAAACCAGTTCCTTACATTCAGTATTACCAGACGAGATACAAGAACGGTCCTATTCAGCTCTTCAGGTAGCAGATGGTGTTAACAATATTGAAGAAAGAGAAATATACACACCACAATTATTGTATTGTGCTTCTAAAGCTTTGTATTCAAAGCTGTTATCACCCAGTGCCGCTCAAGAATTAGACAGACGATTAAACTGGTACTGTGGAAACATTCTTTAATATATTATTCAAACCTGATCAACATACCAACTATTTTTTTAATTTGATATATTTCTCCTTTTGTACAAAAGAGTGGTTAATAGTAATAACTTACTCTTATGCGGTTCGTAATTAGAGGGTAGTGTAATTACTATGGAGCTATCGGTAGATCAACGTGGTTCGAGTGAAACGGACAGTTTAATGCTAACTAGATAAATCTCGCTTTATTGTAACAAATCATCAGTCTTTATAGTAAATTTAGCATATTTAAGTGTACGATCTTTTAAATTGCTAAAGAAAACAGATTTTTATAATGAAATGCACTGACTGGCTGCGCCAAAAAATTGTTTGTTATTATACACGCAATCATTTGCAAATATTTACATAACAAAATTTAAACACTATTAAAGAGTTGCTTAGAAACAAGCTATATTTTGTACACAGAAATATTTAACATTTAACAGTAACATGCCGAATCGGAACATAGCCGCTAACTTGAGGTCTGATAGACTCATTTTTTTTTATTACTTTAATTTAATAATTAAAATAAAACATGGTGTATTACTGCCAAACATTTATATTTAAATCATTTTTAACTGAAAATAAACAAATTTAAGCAAACGAAAAATGAAAATTCATTAAAAAACTAAAAGTATTTAAAATTTACTCATCTTAATCTAGCGCACTCATAACTTATTTTTCTCGAACATTGAAGACAAATGGGCTTTTTGCATGGACAGCAGGCATACTGGGTCTTCCGTTTAAGTTTTGGTGGACAAACATAGCAAGTTGCTTTTTTTCAAGACAATCGTTTTGGGGATTATTTTCAACTACACTATTGTCGTTTTTACCACATAATCTTCCAATAGTCATTCGCAGTTCTCTAGGTAATTTGTAATTTATCATTCTTTTTTCCCAGTGTGTCTAAACTTCTGGTTAACATTTTTAAAAAATCTGCTCTCTCTCTCTCTCTCTCTAATGTTGCAGTGTCCTTGTAACTTGAGAAAAGAATATAAGCATTAATCGTACTTATATCTAGCAGTGGGAAAAATTGTCATAGACCGCCTACGTGTTCTACGACTGGGATAGTAGTTAGCAGCTTTCTTGTCCAAGGTGTCAACACCGCCTTTAGTCGAGTTATAAATCTCAATTATCTGAAGTTTTCTGAAATCGAATGGATGAAATCGAATGGGTGGTGCATGGATGAAACTAAAATTACAGACGTTTATAATTTCGGAACATAAGTTAGGTCGTTAGGTTGGAACATAGAGTTAGATTGTTAGGAAACTAAAGTTAGGTCGTTATTGAATCCGTATACTACTTTTTACTTGTCGATTTTTATTGGCTTGGGATTGTGGTGGAATTTCCACTTGATTTTTTCTGACAGTTCCAACATACATTAAACCTCTTTTTGTACACTACTGCACCACTTGCACAGATCTAAACCAATTGTCAGGAGTTATGTTACGATTTGTCATTTGAAATGGTTTGGACAATATTATGACAGCTTGGGTGGGAATTTTCAATTGTTTTTTACTCGCAGTCAACGATATTGAATCTGAGTCTTTCCCAGAATATAAATACGTGTTGTAGAGATAGCTGTTACGGGCATAAGTAAGGCACATAATTTTTATCCCATATCTGGCAGAGTTTTTAGGCATGTACACTGTAAATTTACAATGACCTATGAAAGCAACCAGCAACCAGCATCTCGTCAATTGTTATATTTGTTCCGAGAGAAAAGGCACTTTGCGAATTATCAATAAATTTATCAAAAATCTTTGATATTTGCGGTACTGGGCGCCCTTGATATTGTCTACTTTTTTCAAGTTGTAGCATCATCAAAACGAAGCACAGTAAGAAGAAATTCAAAACATCGTTTTGACATTGTACAGCGAGAAGAGATTCGATGCTCTCATTTCCTGATTTAAAAACGGCAGAATATATCAAAATACCCTAGAAAACTTTTATATCCATTATATCAACAGTGTCTAGTACACTGCTATTTGGGTTTTTGTACTTTTGTCTTGCTTCCATTATTTTCACGTTTGTCCAATTAATTATTTCTGTGACCATGTTTTGTGAAAAAAGAATTGACCAAACACCTTCGGGATTTGGATTTGTTCAGAGTTGCTTCGCTTTGGCATGAAATCCGGTAGCGTAGGAACGATGTTATGCTGTCTAGTTCTAACATTTACAGGGGGTTCATCTTTACACCTAAAAAAAAATATGTCTCTAAAAACAATCCTGCCATACAAAAACTAAAACTCTTACCGCTTAAACTTGTCTTTTTCCATAATGAATCTTTCCCCTTTCTTCTGTGGACTCTTCTGGTTCACTTTCGGAACTGGTTTTATTATCGGAGTAATCCGCATCGGAACTTTGTTCATGAATCTCTTTCACGACATCTTCATCCCCAGAATCGTCCTCACACTCTATAAACTCCACATTTCCATTATCCTGATTTAAAAGATTTTGAGCCCAATCCGAAGAACAGGATACATTCTGTCAATATTTTTTTTATTTGTTCATTGTCAGACTGGATCTCTTAAATTTCCAAAAACTGATTTCGTCAAGTAATCGCTAACGTGAGGCCTCGGAGACCGATGACTGCGCTCTATTATAAACTAAGCGTGCGTTCACAAAACCTGTGTAGGCACAACTAAGTTTTTCACTCATAGAAAGGTACATGAATCCTCACCGCGGACCTAAAATCCTATTCTATATCGGCACAATGTTTTTCCGAAATCAATATAACTGTTCTAAGCATACACAAAGAAATTGGTAGAAAAAAATGCTTAAATATTATTTATTTTTAACTTTAATATACATATAAGTTACTGTTGTTCACATCCGTTTCTTTGCGACTATCTAAACCATTAGCGACTATCTAAGTACAGAATTCTATCCTAAGCGAATTTTAGACAATTGTAATATTAAAACAAAGTACGATACAAATATATACAAAGATCAGCTAATTATGTAATAATTTTTCTTAACTATTTATAGCTATATTAAATGCATTATTAGAGAACAAGGTTGAACCAGAATGGGCAGAAGAAAACAAACCAACTGAAAGTGCATTATCATGTTTAAGCCCATCATCTGATATGAAGCAACAGGAATCGATTCAAAAAACTATATTTATGGCACCGAAACGTAAGATAGAAATTGAATTTTACTTAGCCAAATTAGAAGAAAAATGTCTAGAAGCACACGATCTAAGCAGACAAATCCAAATCCACCAGATCAATATTTCTCAATTAAAATCCAATATTAGTCGTTGTACTGAATGTGAAAGAGATATATTACAGTTTCAATTGAGATCTGAGCAAAATAATTATAAAGAACTTTTATTTAAGATGGAAAACTTAAAACTTGAAACTGAATATTTGAAAACTCATTTAAATAGTTTAAATTATAAATTTCCAAAGGAATTAAAGAAACAATTTAAAGTCAAGAAGGAATATATGGAATTAATTCCTAATATTATTAGTGATCATTATGTTAAACATTTGGAAATGCAAAACAGTGACATATATTGCAATTCTATAAAATCATCGCTAAATAAAAATATTAACAATAATTTATCTTTATCACCTAAAGAATCAGATGATTGTGGAAAAAGTTTTCTACCAAATAATTTGAAACATCTTGAGAATAACGATACGAAAAGTTCAAGATTAGAAATAGCAGAAATTAATCGAAAACTTGATAGATTACTAAAAGAAACAATACAAAATGTTCCGACTAAATTAGACGAGCCAAAGAAACAGTCTATTGAAATAAAAGATATAGAAATTTTAAACAATAAACTTGACACTTTACTCAATAAGAGTTTAAGTACATCAAATTCTGTTATTGATGGATCTAAACTGAATAATGGTATATCATATTATGAATGTAATCCACTTAGAGGAGATAAAGTTAAGCAATTGGACATATCAGAAACAATGGCAAAAATCCATAGTTTAAGAAATAATTTACCCAATATATTTGAGAAGCATACTGTCAATGTAGATTCACAGGAATTACGTTATAACATTGAACAATCCGTAATAGAATCTGGTGATCAAAGAGTAAGGAGAAACATTAGCTCAATACCAAATACAGAAAACTCAGATGAAAATATCTGTTCCAGTCATATTAATGAAGAGACAAAATTACTAAACATAATGGATGGATCTAGAATTGCTTCTAATGATCAAGATTTCCAGGACGTTAATTTCCAGGAGTTTATGAAATCTATACCTCTAACTGGAGATAGAGATGTAGATGATGAAATAATTAAATTTTATCGTTTAAAATTTAATTTATAGTTATTGTTATCTGTTTAAGCCGTTAATTATTTATTAAATCATTCATTTAAATTTACATCAGTTCACTGAATTTAATTTCTATAATCTTGAAGTTCCTGATAAAAATCTAACGTAAGAAAACCATAAATCATTGTACCTTATTTCTCTCAACCTGAGAGCCGCTCATTACGGTCCATCATCAGGGAAATTCTTTAGATGGATCCGTAAAAATGAAGTTTAACAGGAGCTTTTTTTTCAGATACTTCAAACCAATATGATTGTGTAGCAATTTCACACAAAGTTCATTAAAAAAACCTTACAAACCTTTGAAACTTGCTCAATGCAATTCAGTATCAAAACCAGGCCTGATTTCTCCTGCTGTTGCATCCAAAACCTTAAGCGGCCCTTACACGTTCAATAATATTGAGAATACAGTACAATGAGGTGTATAAACCTACTGCATGGACATTCTGTACTCTGTAATTTCTTGAAAGATTTGAAAAGCCAGTTGAGCAGCAGCCAAGCGAAGCAGAAGCAGGGGAACCTGTGAGTCGTGTTTTCGTTTTAATTTACTTACCTTCTTCTGTATACCTACACCTAAGTTGTTCTTATCTTTTACCTATACCTTGATATCTAGGATTCCCAAGGCTAATTAAGAATTTTCCAAGACAAATTAAGCAAATTAAATTGTTTGAAAAAACGGCTATTTTTATTTTTAAAAAATGCTAATTTGGTTGAAAAAATGACTAATTTTTCCTTTCACCTTCCTTGGAAAATTCTTAATTCGAACAGACAGAACAGACAGACATCTGCACGGTGAGCTGAAGTAAGCCTCACTTCTTTCTTTGTGCAGTAAATATTCTACCACGTATGTTACTGGATTGTGACATCAGGTGTACGTTTAGGTACACTGTAATTATAGAAAAGGTGTAATAAAAAGTCAACCGTTGAAAATTAAACGTTGCAAAATAGATTAATGGGTACCTAGTTAAAATTTTCCTTCATTGTTGTAGTAGTGACAAAATTTGTCACGTATTATCTTAGCACTCGAGGAACTGTTTCTGTGTGAAATGCTTTGCAAGGGTAATAACTTTTTCTCATCATAACCTAGATCTGCTGAGATAAGACATTGTTCATTTTCTTTTGCTAAAAAATTGTGCAGGTAGCAGCACGCTGTGGTAATAATTGTCGCTTTACGAGGCTGTATGTTTATAGGTTTTTGGAACACACCGAACCGCGAAGTCAAGATGCCAAATGCATTTTCAAACAGCACCCGAGCTTGTCACAATCTCTCGTTAAATACCTGTCATTCATCATTAAGTAATCTCTGAGAGTATGGTTTGAACAAATTGGTATGTAGTGCAAATGCCTCGTCTGCTACAAATACATACGGCAAGATATCCGTTGCGTTCGGCAGCGGCCTAGGTGTGGGTAAATTCAATTGATTTTCCTGGAACAATTCGCCAAATTTCGAGTAGAACAACACTCCTCCATCAGATATTCGGCCGTTCATGCCAACGTCTACCATTATAAATTCTTTTTCTGCATTAACCAAAGCCAACAGCACGATACTGAAAATCCCCTTGTAATTGTAATGCAAAAATCCTGAGTTATCTGATTTGGATATAGGTACGTGTTTTCCGTGCAGAGAGCACACAGTATTCCAAAATTGGTATCGAATCTCAAATTCATGAGCAATGCCAATCTATTCTGCTGCAGTTGTGGGAAACTGAAAAAATATAAACATAATACGTTAGTTGTACAAATTTACATAGTTGATTATAAGATAGGTGTAAAGTTAGTTTGGAGGAAATGAAGAACAAATGTACAATATCTGCCAGAATTACATTCATTAAATTCAACCTCTTTCAGATACCGATCCACGAAGAGGACGAAGCAGATAGAGGAGTAATTAGAGAGCGTCTGCGGCTGGTATGCAATTCATCTGTATCTTCGATCATCCCCCCAACAGCATCTCGCCAAACTCCTCAAAATAAAAAATCTAGAACGCAAGGTCCACTTGCTAAATAAGATGAGCTTCCACAAAAGGCATATTTGACAACTCAGCGAACCCTACAGCAATATACCGACTATCGCAAAAGCTTGGGGAGAAAAACTGCTCACTTTGGATGCCAAGCAGAGACAGTTTGCTGAGAAAGCAAATAAATGACCTGCTTTTTGAAGCAAGCTTGGACACTCTCCATCGCAACTCCGTAAAAGTAAATGAAGTAAATCAATGTGCAAGCCCTCTAAGAACCACACAATCGTGAACAGGTCATCCTTATCCACATTTAATTACTCTTCTCCTCCTCACAGTGGTAACCCATCACAACTGCTCATCAGTGATAAGCTCATCACAATGAATCAACAATCAACATCAGGAGTTATCAGCGACGACTTTTTTCAACACCTTCACAGATTCAGAATTTTGAATTTTGATTGCCATATTTCTAGTTGTATTTTTTGCTGTTTAATTTATTCAGTCTACGTTTCCCTACTTCTATTGTCATGCTAACTACTTTCATACTTTCATAGAGGTTCTGTGCAATGATGGACTGATATACTTAGGTAAGTAGAAAGGTATCTGGAAAATATATTTAAAACACTTACTTTCATGTAGGTCTCGTAGGACATAAAGAAGAGTTTGACACGTTTCAGTTATAGCTTCGCTTATAGTCGCAAGCGACATGATGACACAGAACTTCAAATATTCTAAATTTCTTCCTCTAGCTAAGTACCTCAGGGTTAAGCCTAATCTCTCATTGACAGGGATTCATTCCCTCATATTTGTGTTCTGCCTTCTCAAGAGTGATTCCACCATCTGTAATAATTTTATGAACGCCCTTTCTTTCATTCTAAAATAATTATGAACATCTTCCGCATCTGTCAATCTGATTTCCGTCAGCAGCCTCATATGAGAATATTCTTCACGTTTTTTCACTCTCTCATTCATCGATTTCGCTGAACTCGACGAATACTTCCCATACGAATACTTCACTCTGGAACATATTTAGCTGATAACTTTATTGAAAACGTAGTTCTTCTGAATTTTGGTGATTGTAGGACACAATCCTATGATAATGCCATAAATATGACAGGAAAATATGAAGGCATGAAAGTTACGATTCTAGAGAAAAAGATAAGGCAACTTTTCTGTCTTGAGGTGCGCACTCACTTAATCTAGTTGAAAATTTAGTGGCAGAATGTTGCATTGATTCAATAAACTATTTTGGTTTAATTCAGGACCACTAAAAGATATAGTACACTTGAAAAATTTTCTAATCGAACTGTGAAAACATTATCAAAAACAAGATAGAGTGCTCGAGCTGATGCAGTCAAAGTAATTTATAATAAATATGGAAACCTTTCAGTGAAATTATAAAAGAAGAAAACTTGACGGAAGTTCGAGAGTAAATGCTGAAAATTTGTTTGCGAAGACCGAAGAATTTGAGTTACAGTTTTTTGGAGAGACTAAATTTTGGAGAGAATGAATGCGTTTTTTTTGCAAAACTCAAATATCACAACAGATACATGATTAAATTTTTACTTATCCCTTGTTGAATTTCTTTGAAAAACCAATTTGACGTAGTTGAAGAAGAGGCTAAAAAGCTATTGCCAGGCACAGATTGCACTATGAAAAGAAATATGAAGCAACGTCCACTGCAAAGGATCATTTCAAAAAGGATGTTCCTCGCCATAGTCTTAAAAACATTGATTCAAATTTAAAAGAACGTATGAATTCTTATCTTGAAGTTTATAGAAGTTTCGAATTTCTAATCAATTTTAACATCTCAAATGGAGGGCTTAAATCGAGAGTGGATAATATCGTTAAACAATACGAAGGAGATGTTGATAATTCACTATTCAGCAAAATTGCACACTTACGTAAATTCAACGAAATCAATTATCCAGATGCAAAGTATCCTTCAAATCATTTGGCCTTGTACAAGATAATTAATGATAGAAATATTGAATAATTTGGTCTTATTATCCAGTAATATTGACAAATTAAAATCCCTTGACTTAGATTCACTCATTGATGAAATTACTCAAGAGAAATGTAAAAAGAAAATTTTGTAAAAATACTAATTTCTGCAATAAAGCTTTGAATTCTTCTGTTCTGGATGATCCTAGTTAATGCTATTATAATCCCAGATATGTCACAGAAGAATAATTAATATATTGCACTTATCACTTGTTATCCCAATGAAATAAAGAACTCCTCCTTTCAGCCTAAAAGGCTCAAGTGATAAGTAAAGAAAAAAGATTATGTAAAGTAAAAATAAACTTATAATTAAAATTCAAACTTGCACTAAGAATGTACAGCTTAAAGTAAAGTATGCATTCATATATTTCACAGAAAATCATAACTATTTAAATTGTAAAAGAAAATTTAATATATTCCAAATTATGATTTAAATAGTTCATTTAAATTGTTTTGTATAATTTAATCAAACGTCCGTTATTAGAGGGATGGTGTTAAAATTTCGGGATGTGGCAACACTGTACTTAAGTGAATATTAACCTATAAATCGTTATGAAGTTTGATCCTTCAGTTGTCAAACAAAAGTGACAGATTGTAAATATATCAAACCGTTTCGTTACTACAAATTTTCAAAATTATTTAGA
>WYDF02301552.1:0-15553 GCA_009867245.2 Adranes taylori
GATATAAAGATATCCCGTAGACTGAACTTATATAATTGCAAACTTGAAAATTATTACTAATATAAGATAGAGCTTTTGTATACTTACTATTATTTAACGTTGTATCTGACCAATATACCATCAATCTGTAAAGTTGTAATGTACTAACATATAAACAATAGCTGACCAACTAACCAATAACAGCTAAACTACAATTTGGCCTAATTAATTTAATTTTGCCAAACTAACGGTACATTATATAAAATACATGATTTTATATCTATGTAAGCTCGAATCTATTAAATACGACAATCATAATAATTTTATATTATGTTTAAATATTACCGGATATAACTTATAAGACCACAGTATGGCGAAATAGGGCGCTCTATCTTATGTTAGTAATAATTTTCAACTTTGCAATTATATAAGTTCACTCTACGGGATATCTTTATAGCAATAGTGGACAAAGAGGCTATTTTATATAAAGATATTTTGTACTTATAGAATACTTTTATACATAAATTAATTTAACAAGTACAATCACATTCGATTCAAATTCAATAGTTTGGTAAGTGTTTTGATAAATATATATCTTTAACAGTTACTGAACAAATGATCAATGAGTGTCCAGCTGTGAGGCATAATTCTGATTGACGACTTTATTCTATTTATTAAATTGTATTCTTTCATCAAATTGATTAGTCTTTTTTGAGATTGACCATATTCATTGAGATTTAAATTAAAATCTCTAGAGAATATATTTTTGATTATTCTTAAAATTTGTCTGTAAGAGTCATTCAATGTGCTCCATAAAACTTGATATACTACTATCAGGTATCCTATATATTGTGAATATATTTACTTTCTCATTTTTTATTATTTATGCCCACTAAAAGCTGTATTTTTTTCCCCCGGAGAGCCAGTTGAAAGGGAATTTTCTGAAATTTCAGTGTTATCAATTACTTTATATTAAAAAAATAAACTATTAAATTATATATGTCTTCGATTGTTGTTTATAGTCGGGGAGGGGGGGGTTAAACCTGAACAGTTGAATTTATTTCTCCAGTACAAACTCACCGCTCTCTACCTTCACAGACAAAATTAAGCGCGACAATAAGATACGTTTGAGCTAATTCGGGCATAACAAATATATTTTCATTCGCATCATTACATAGAATTTTTTTCGTATTATATTTTTCTTTAGCTAGAATACATGTACTATTTGTTTTTGTTTGTTCTTATAAAACGTCATATAATTTAATACCCTTCTATGTGTAATTCATTTATATTTAACCCAAATGCTCTGAAATACAGATAATATCAAGTTTTCTTCCTCCAGCAATACTCAAATTCCGTTTGTTTGTTTGTTTGTCCTTTATATTTAGATGCATAACTTTTGTATCAGTCATGTGTTCTATTTGACTATTTCTGACTTCTGTAACTTGATCATCATCTTTTTGCATTGCTCTATCTGCTATACTTGGAAATTCCTTTACTGATTGGGTACTTGAAAATCCGAATGTTCGTTTTTTGAAGTTTAATCATTGTGTTCATTTGTATTCTTTTATTTCCAGTCTCAATTTGCGTCGCCTTCTCAATTCTAATTCCTAACGCCTTCCTTATTTTACTCCAGCATCTTTTTCAATTAAAAACAACCTCTCTCTGTACCATTTCACCCTTATTTAACATAAAAAAGGATCCAACCAGAAAACTGCCTATCAAACATTTATCCTATAATTATTTTTTCCAATTTATCATTTACCATTCTACGCAATAGAATACTTTTTGCAACAGAATACTAAATTGCACTGTTCCCGAAAGCCTAATAATAAATGAATGGCTTTCTTTCGGCTTACTAGAGTGATTTCCTAACGCCTTCCTTATTTTATTCAAGCATCTTTTTCAATTAAAAACAATCTCCCTGTACCATTTCACCCTTATTTAACATAAAAAAAGGATCCAACCAGAAAACTGTCTATAAAACATTTATCCTATAATTATTTTCTCCAATTTATCATTTACCATTCTACGCAATAGGATACTTTTTGAAACAGAATACTAAATTGCATTGTTCCCGAAAGCCTAATAATAAATGAATGGCTTTCTTTTTCGGCTTACTAGAGCGATTTTGGTTTAATTTTTTTTTTGAAATTCCACGTTTAACTATTAACAAGTGGTATAGTTGAACACCAATTATCGACCGACCAGAAGTAAGGCTTCTACCGGTATAAGCTAGTAGAATAATAAACTTAAATTCTCACCCAGAATATAATGAATGGGCCTGTATTCAATTTATCAACTAGAATTATCCGATCTTAAATCTTATAACGTAGCTACTTATTGAGGTTAATCTCTTCGGTATACAAGCTAAATGAGTTTGTACAATGGCCTGTTATTTACAAATATGTGTTATAATCTATATTGATATATAATAAATTTTATTACAATTATTTTAATAAAAATGAAAATTATATTTTTCGAAAGATATGAAATAAAAAATAATATTTACCTTTATGATGACGTAAACTAAAACTGGTATCATATCGTCTGCAGTAGCTGCATTACCAGCATTTTGACTCATTCCTAGCAAGTCAACAAGTGCTGAATAACAGCGTGATACACAGCGTACCTTAAAATCAAAAGGATTTGACATCCAGCAATATTTTAAATTAACAAATAACATAAAAAATTAATATATAAAATAAAAATCATCAAATAACTAAAAACAAAAAAATAGAATAAAACCTACTTTATCACGAGGTGTTTTATAAGCAGCCATAGCTTGAAGCGCTTCTTGTGCAGGCAACCAAGGACATTCGGTATGATAGT
This sequence comes from Adranes taylori, assembly GCA_009867245.2. Lineage (NCBI taxonomy): Eukaryota > Metazoa > Arthropoda > Insecta > Coleoptera > Staphylinidae > Adranes > Adranes taylori. The sequence goes on from WYDF02301552.1 coordinate 2,812, forward strand.
GACGGCTAATGAGGAGATCTTTATGTCCTGGAGTTACTCCCAGCGCTAATTTTCGTAGATGTTCTGATAGAACTCTAAAAAAATAAACTGTTTTAGCCACCAAGTACATATTGTTACGCCCGAATTAGCTCAAACGTATCTTTTGTCGCGCTTAATTTTATCTGTGAAGGTAGAGAGCGGTGAGTTTGTACTGGAGAAATAAATTCAACTGTTCAGGTTTAACCCCCCCTCCCCGACTATAAACAACGATTGAAGACATATATAATTTAATAGTTTATTTTTTTAATATAAAGTAATTGATAACACTGAAATTTCAAAAAATTCCCTTTCAACTGACTCTCCCGGGGAAAAAATACAGCTTTTAGTGGGCTGCTCCCCTACCTTTCACTTTCGCTGGCGGTCTGGGCTTACATGCCAATAAATATCCGGCGCCAGGTTCAGTCTTATTTCTTCGCATTAAAAACTATCGCTATCCCTGTACAGCCATTTTCCCACTATAGCCCTTGCCGCAAAGAAGCATCTCTTACATTTTGTTCATCCGGCTCCGGTTTATCCTGTCGAGTCCCGGTTCGAAAATCGCGGCGTCACTGTTTTTCGTTGCTATTACCCCTTTCTACTTCCCATCTACAAGGTGTTCAATTAATTAGTCGTGCTAATTGCCATGCGCTAACTTGAGCTTACTGTCACAGAACATCAAGTGCATATAGCTGAACCCGTTTGAACACGTATAGGTATGAACCCCTTTTCCATAAATGTAATGATTCCCGCTATATTTTTCTTCCCTAGCTGTCGCGCTAATATATAAGAATCAAGAATATTCAATAAGAATAATTTCGAATACTTAATCAAGAAAGAATAAATACGATTAATTTTTCCCCTTTGAAACGTTGCTATTATAACTTGTATTGAAAGTTTAAATACTTTTTATTTATACAACTAATTGATTGTAAGACAATAATGCTTGAATAACTAAAGATTCCCTAAACTGTAGCTAATATATAAAGTGAAAAAAAGGCTTGCATTACATTGTAATTAAAGTTCATGACTTGCAAATTAGTATTTTCAAAATTTTGTAGCTAGAAAACATTTTGCGTTTTAAACTCTTAAATCTCACGAGGAAGTAAGAAATAAATTCGTTAGGAAGAAGTAATGCTGAGTAATTAAGTCAGAAATGCATAACTGAAATTGGCAAGGATGTTTCCGTATCTACGTGCCGCCGCCGAATTAAAACATTGAGCTGCAAGTTTAATATAAAACAAAAACAAAACCATCATTGACAATCCTTTATAAGAGCTTAAATTGGCCATACAAATGCAGCTAGCTTGGTGTTACTTAATGACGAGTTCAAATTCGACGTTTCTGTTTCAGATGGTAGAGGTAGAGATATCGACACTAAATCGAAAGCGTTTCAAATGAGTTTTGGCATGGGGTTGTATGGGTGTAAAGGGGGTTGGGCATTCTTTATTTTATAGAAGATACAGTTAGAACCGTTTGCACGATCGTTCCTTTAAAGCTATTACTAAGTATCACTTAATTATCCAGGAAGAACTAAGCTGCGACAAATCTGGCGAGTATTACAGAACCCTATTGGCAGAACAGTGGTCATTTCAAATCCTCGGAATACACAATGTATTATTCCGGTGGAGAAGATAGGAAGAGCCACGGTGGTATCAAACATAATGATATGAAACAAAACCAACAACTTTGTGCTGAGCTATGAACCGATTAACGAGGGAGCAATGTCTTTGAAGCTTAATACGAAGAGGTCGAGGAATTTTATCGAACTGTCGAAGTGGTAAGAAATAAAATACTGAGCAAAGAAATCTTAATAGATGATTTCAATACGAAAATCGATTCCACTGCCAACTATGATCATATTCGCCAAGTAGTGGGGACGTTTGGAACAGGAGAACGGAACGACAGAGGAGAATGCCTCATCCAATTCTGCATCGAAAATACGCTAGCAATTACCAACTCGATGTATAAAAATCACAAAAGTTGATTATATACCTGGAGATCTCCTGATGGACACACGAGGAATTAAATAAATTACATCTGGATTAAGCAGAAATGGAAATCCTCCGTAAAAACAATGAAAACGTTACCGTCTGCAGATTGTGGAAGCGATCATCAAGTGCTGATGTGTGAGTTTACAAGAAAACTTAAAATCTGTAGGCAAAGGCAAATAAAAAGTCTGCTCAGGCTCAGTGATGACCAGGTTACAGTTTTTAACGTCATTCGCAAAATTGAACGTAGAACTTCAAACAAAAATACTGAAGCTATATGCCAGGTTGTGAAAAGTCTCTACTCAAAACTTTAAAAGAAACACCTCAAGAAGACCAAAACACCATTAGATAGCCCTGGTTATCAACGGAAACAATAGATCTCATTAGGGAACGAAGGAACATCAAACCCCGGGATCTTGACAACAGAATAGATGTGGAACTGAACCAATGGTTAAATCTGGAGATACAAGCTACTACGCGCAGAGACAAAAATAAATAGCTGATGAATGCTTGTATAGAAATTAAGAATTTCTCTGATAAAATAACTCCAAAGACCTGTCCAAGAAGATACGTGCTGGGGTTCAAACAGAGTTCAATCACTCAGGAGTTCAAACCCCGACATTGGGCAATTAAAGATCAACATGATTTTTGAATACAGAACTAGAACAAATTGCATCGGCGTGGAAAGATTACTGTGGCAATCTGTATGCTGACCCGAGCTATTTGTGGAGACTTGGGGAATTATGAGGCGGACCCGGATATATTGTTAGATGAAGTAAAAGTCGCAATTGACCAATTAAGACAAGGTAAAGTAGTAGGAATCGACAGAATATTAGCAGAGGTCTGCACGCTCTTGACGACAGGGGGCAAAAAATCTTTACACATTGTGAAACAAGATTTGGAAAACAGGCTTATGGCCAGAAGACTGGTCAACTGCAGTATTGCTTCCCGTACACAAGAAAGGGTCAGAAACAGTCTGCGAAAACTATCGTCTGATAGCCATGATATCACATTCCAGCAAGATTATGTTGTACATTCTTCAAGCGAGACCTACAAGCCTTCCTGCTACATCAAATAGCTCCAAAACAAGCCGAATTTGTGAAAGGACGTGCACTCGAGAACAAATTTGAAATGCGAGGCAACTTATAGAAAAGGTCCGAGAATACTCGCTGCCGATGTATCTGTGCTTTGTAGAATACGAGAAAGCGTTTGATAAAGTTCGTTGGCCCAAACTATGGACGAGTTTAGCAGAATTTGGAGTACTATGTCATCTTATTACTCTCGTCAAAAGTCTGTATGAGAATTCGCAGGCGGTCGTTAAATTCGATAACACATTATCCGAAAAATATTGCATTAGGAAAGGCGTTCGTCAAGGCTGCGTACTTCCACCTGTACTCTACAATATCTACAGCGAAGTACTGATGCTGCGCACAATAGAGAACTGGAACGGAGGAGTGAAGAGTGTTTAGAGTTTCCTCAAAAACTGGAAGACGTAATCCGAGACTATGAATGCCAACAAGACAAAAATCATGATCGTAGACCGAGATAACGAAAATCGAAGACAACCTACAAAAATAGGGAACTTTGAAGTGGTCGAAAAATTTGGGTATTTGGCTCCATGCTCCATGCTCCATAAGTACAGCTGTTGCGAATTGGAAATAAGACGCCGGATTGACATTGCCCGCTCGCCTATGATAACACTAACAAAAATTTCAAAATAGATCAAATTTTCGAAAGATCACAATATCACTAGAAAAACGAAGGTACGCGTTGTAAATGTCCTAGTTTTTTTGTTTTTTTTGACCTGGGTAATCCGTTCCAACGACAGGAGAAGAATAGATGCGTTTGAAATGTGGTTCTGGTGCAGAATGCTGCAAGCTCCTGGACGGCTAGAAGAACAAATGTCTCCATCTTAAATGAGGTCAAACCCGTACAAAGATTGACATCAATGACACATGGACGATTTTTAAAATTTACCCACCACATTTCTCGACATGACAGCATGGACAAACTTGTTGTTCAGGGAAAACCGGAAGGGAACAAGAAACGGCAACAAGAAACGGAAACGGAAATAATATCGATCCCCAACTAGGTGGACCGATATTATTTCGAAACTAACAAAGAGGTTTTTCACTAAAGCAGCGAGCCAAACGAACGATCGACAGATCTGGAACGACAGATATGCAACGTCGGTCACAACATTGGATGAAGAAGATCACTTCAAAGTAAGTATACCTTAAACAGTGATGTGTATTGCACCAACTGAATTAAATTTCACTTTAGCTAAGCATTAAATTGATTTGGCTACGTGTGTAAGTATTGAAGTAATGGAAGGTTTTCTGTCATTTACTTTCAAATCTAACGTCTGTCAACTTTGTAATATGTCTCTATTCAGAGCATGTTAAAATAATACGACAGGTGCAGAGTGTTATGCAAGTTAGGAAATATAGAGAAATATTAGAGTTATATTGTGAATGTTAAGTTCCCCTTAAGTAGCGATAATGAGTAAGGTACTTACTGGGGTTGTTATTTTGTCATTGAGAAATATATTTCAGCTTAGCTCATTTGAATAAATTTTCAGTAATAGAGCCTAAACTAGGATTCGATCAAAGTCTTTGTTGTTACCTACAAGTAGGAAGATTGTGGATCTGCCGTGAATAACGAAAAATTGTATTGTTTACGGTTATTTACCTTGTTAACTGAAATTACACTGAGTAGAGGGTAGCGCCCGGGATCTTATGATGTTACATGTGGTGGGGACTATTAATTAGTTGTGATATTTATTTTAATCTATTATTCTTGGTTGACTACAGGTTGAATTTAGTGTTTTGTGTCGCAATGTTGTTCATTTTTGTGCAGCGACAAATTCTAGTGCGTCGCAGCAGCTGATCGTTGCGATTGAATACGGTATTGCAGAGATCTATATTAGGCACATAATAATTAGGTGTCTGATTCTGTAAGCAATTATGGTTAGAGCGAGCATTTTTGAGCGAGTCACCAAATGGCTGGCTTGTCTTCGAGTTGGAAATAGTGGATTGAAATTAAGCGTAGTAATGTTCCGTCATGTATGACTAGTTTTTAACAGTGATTGTTATATCCACCCTCGTAATTGTTAATTTATTTGTCGATTTCTTGGCGAATATAAATCTGAAAGTTTACAGTTGCTATGAGGGGAGAGGCGTTCCGGAATCGTATCATCGTTAAAGATTACAATTGTATTATGTGTTATAATGTCAGTCGTTCTAGCATGGAAATCCGCTTACGTAATGATTCTGTTGGGTAGGAATCATGAATGTAGGGGAATACCGAAGTTATATAAGTAATTCTGGACTGTGTGTGGTTTTAAATTCTCGTAATGTCTTACTAAAAAACAATTACATTTCAAATATTGGTTGCGAGGTTAAAAGTTCATTTAGGTAGCTCGAACAACGATTCCGTTGATTTGTCAATTTTAATTTGTTGTTCTAATGGCGTCAGATTTAATTTGTTTTTTAATGACGTTCGCCATTTTTTATGTTTTAAATAGAGGGGTTTGGTCTAATTACCAGTTTCCAATTCAGCGATTGCATGGTCATTCAGCTCTCGTTTGATGGGTAATCTTTTGATCCTATGATCGTCTTATTTTGTTGAGATTTGGATATTCTTCCGTCCACGTGCAATTTCCGTCCAGGTTGCTACTCAGGCTGAAATACGGGTCATGCTGAACGTCTATATGAATAGAGCTGGGGCTGCAGAAACGTGGTGGCGGTTCCTGAGAAATCACAGCCGCAAGGTGAAGACCTTATGGCCGTGATTTCTTTGAATTTCCTGGAATTTGCTATTGGAGCAGCCCAGCGGTGACTTTAAGTATTTGTAAGTAACTTTTTTCCATCCTTTAGAGTTTGTCATATTACTTAGCCTTTTGGTTATCGGTTGTTAAATTATCTTGTTATTTAATATACGAATTTCATGGAATGTAAAATGTTTACTCCTGAGTTCATTTACGTTACTAATTCAAATATTTTTCAAATATAGACCTCTTGGAGCAATTAACAAAAATTATATTAAAATTTTAAACATACCAGATTTTCATTGACTAACCTAACCTCCTATGTGCTAACAATATGTATAATCAAAACCCTACATTGCAATTGTTTCTAAATCATATTTGTTACTCATTTGAAACATATTCAAATGTTATTATTTACCTGTCACGATGCCTGTCACCATCCCCATTAGGATAGATAGCATGAGGATAAACCTCAGTTAGAATTGATGTTTCTATTGCTTCGCGAGCTAATTTCATTTGTTCACCATTGACGTCTACAAACAAACAAAACTCTTTTGTAAAACTTTATGAAATTTAACACGTTGAAGCCGACGCGAAATTGCGTATTATGTTTTATCGGACGACGTTTTTCATATTTTGAAATTATTCATCTAATACGTGCAAAATCAGTGGTGCTATCAGTGGTTGTTATAGTAACTAGTAAATAGGTTGTCCAAATAGCATGATCCACCGGTGGCACGCGGTGCCCGATGGAGCAACCGTACATATACCACCGCGGAAACAAGCCGGCGTCAACGTGTTAATGAACTATGTACTTTTAATAAATAAGTAAAATTAAAAGAAAATAATATTAACATTTAATGTTGTAATAAAAAGAACTTCCTTGTTTTTACATTATTTATTCACTTCCGGTTTTGGCTTTTGGCCACCGTCAGGTGAAACTGCAAAAGTATTACATTAATTTACACACTACAAGAATTAGAATTAAAAAATAAAAATTATGGTGTAGCAGTATTTGTTAGGTTATGTTTACGTCTATAATCTATTGCTCAATTTGTAAGTTTTGTCGGTGTTGTGTTTGATTTTGTTGGTCTATATATTGTATGATTTATATTGTATTATGAGATATTATTATTGTACTTACTGTAATTGAGTTATGAAATATTGCAAGTTTTTGTTTCACTTTGTATGTTTTGTTATTATTCGTAGTCAGTTGAGTTTATGTAGATGTCGTGTGTGTTACTGTAATGAATTCTTTTCGTTTGCAGTTTTAGGTACCTTTTAGGTATTTAAATATTGGTGCATAAGGTAGTCTGGTTTGGTAGTTAATAAATATTTTTGTTTCATAATTTTTACTTTTTCTGTTTCAAGCGTTTCTAGCAATATGAGTTTGAGACCTTTTCTTGTAGCGTGTAGTTGTTTTAATTTGTTCATTGTACATTTGTAGTTCTGTTCGAATAGATGTAGTCCTACGTTTGATGTCGTTTAGTTAGTTATGTGTTCTGTGAATCTAGTCTTTATTGCTCGTCCTGTTTCACGAAAAACTAGATTTAGAGAATACATAAAGAACAAAAAGACATCAAACGTAGGACTACATCTATTCGAACAGAACCACAAATGTACAATGGATAAATTAAAACTACTACACGCTACAAGAAAAGGACTCAAACTCATATTACTAGAAGCTCTTGAAATAGAAAACGTAAAAAATGACAAAACAAAAGCATGGTACTCCAATATTTAAATATCTAAAAGGTACCTAAAATTATAAACGAAAAGAACTCATTATAGTAACTCGCACGACATCTATATAAACTCAACTGACTATGAATAGTAACAAAACATACAATGTGCAACAAAAAACGCGCAATATTTCATAACTCAATTACAGTAAGTACAATAATAATTTCACATAATAAATCAAACAATACATAGACCAACAAAATCAAACACAACACCGACAAAACTAAAAAATTAAGCAATAGATTATAATAGATGTAAACAGAACCTAATAAATACTGATATGCCATAATTTTTATTTTTTATTTCTTGTACTGTGGAAATTAATGTAATACTTTCACAATTTCACCTGACGATGGCTTAAAGCCGAAACCAGTACTGAATAAGTAAATGTAAAAAGAAGGAAGTACTTTTTATTACAACATTAATAAGAAAATTTTATCGATCAAAAACAATCATGAATTTTAACCTTGCCATAATGGATCCTTATGCATACTAGCGTAGAGTGTTTTCAAAAATTGTGCCAAGTGTTCGTTTTTCTCATCGACCAGCGAGCGCGCTTGAAATTCGGCACAAAATGATCGCAACTCTCTCTGGCGCCGATCCAAAAATAGCTTGACGCATACTGTTATGAGAAACGAATCGGCAAGATCTTTATCACGTTTCAGTTGATCGCAGAGCCTAATAAAAATTTACATCCAATATTTTATAAGACAATTGATTTATAATAAGATAAAATATTATCAATCGTTTAAGATTCAATAAACTTAAAGAAGAAATACTAGTAATCGTCAAATACACATACATATATTTTTACTTTTTTCTAGTACTTTCAACTACACACTAGTCTTCCTCAAGAAACTCTAATGTTAAGGAAAGAATGTAAATCAAGAAAATGTAAACAAATTGTGAACTGATATTACTATTTTCCTGATGAAGACCAAAGAGATTAGTACGCGAAAACAAATATCGCGTACTAATCCATACTGTCCATAAACGCGTAGAGGGAAATATACGACGGAACATCCTGACACGAAAGCGAGTAATGTTGCATGTAGGTGCATATGTCGTTATTCTTGGCCTTCACGGAAATACTTCCGTAAAAATTGCTAATTTAATATTTCCGCATCTATAAGTATGCTTATTGGCTGGCTCAACATTTAAGGCGGTAACTCTTTAGCTATTTTTCGGGCGGAGCTCTGATTGGACAGTTTATATGTTCCATAGTATTTCGACAAAAATAAAATGCAATATTGATCCTTAAAATTGCCAACAAAAAATTCAGAACAATGAACTTATTACTCCATTATTGCGTGCGTATATATGTGTTTACCTACAGATATAAATTTGTGTACTTAATAATAATAGAGATTATCCACTTTCTTTCTCATCCCTAAATCTCATGCAAGAGCATTTAGACGTTACAATCAGAATAAAAAATAAATGATCCTGCTATAATAAGATTCAATTCTTAACAACTTACTAAACTCTAATACAATAAATAACCTTGTAGTAAACACAAACTAGAACCAAATAGTATTAAAACTATTTATTAACAAACAAAATAATATCAGCCTGTAAAGACAACCATCACAGGCTTGAATTGGTTCTCAAAAATGAACGTGGGGCGGTTACCTAAGATATTTTTAAAAAATACTTACTCGTCCAAATAAGTTTGCGAAGACAACAATACACGTTTCGATCGTCGTACATAATCCCTATATCTTCTGCGTTCCGCATAATCTGCTCTTAATGTGACACACGTTTTGACAATATCGCATGTTTCTGACGCGCGCGCGCATCGTAGTGCTTCACTTACGCAAGCAGTTGAAATATTTTTCTGCCAACGTTGCGATTTGTTGCCTGAAGTAGTCAGCGCATAATCATAACGTCGACAGGCGGCCAACTCGAGCTGAAGGAATGCGATCAAATCGCGCTTGAGTGCAGCATGAGATTGAGGTGTTGATGCTTTTTGATATCGTGAGATATCCTGAAAACCGTTCATATAGTCTAAGTGAAACATATTCTTTCAATAAGTTATGGTTAGAATTAGGTACTGAGAAAAAGTACGTACTCCTTTATTTAATGCAAATTGTACTTTTGAATTCGCTAAAACGTGGCGAAGTTTCTTTTTTGTATTCAAAAAATTATCAGCAGCATCTAATCGTATATCTTCTATTGCTTCTAGTTTTAAATTTTGCAACACTGCATCTTTAATATCCGAACCCATTAAATTAATGGGACCATTTTCAGTGGAACAAACTTTGGATCGATATTTTGCTAAAATATCCGACGCTTCTGCGAAATAAAATAATAACTTGTCATAATTAAGCATAGCAGATTTAAAAAAATCTATAAATCACTCAAGAACGAACAACAAAATAAACTATATGTGTGCCTTTTATACCTGTGTTTGCGTTTGTAGCTGAATGACTCCTTCCGTATTCGCCATATCGTCGAATTCGCGACGTTTCAGAGTCCGGTTCTATTCCCGATACCAATGGTTCTTCAAACCGTACTCCATTTGATATGGTAGGAACAAAAACCTCTTCGGATGCCGCACCAACACGATGACCGGATTTGGCAGATCCATGACGTTTTGTTTTAAAATTAATGCGCAACTTTCCGAATAAACTAGCGCTGCCTCTTTGAACTAAAAATTTTATAAAACGATTTTCAGAGTTCTACATCATTTTGTAATTATATACAGCAGAACAGATATGAGAAGGCGAGCCGTGGGGGATGCGCAGTAGCTCATTTTGAGATGACAATAGGTATAGTTGTTAAACGATCTCATCTGTTAGAATGGGCGCATCATTTAGTTTTGTACTACGACTAGTGAATAATGTCGAATAGTAAAAAAAAACTTGTTTTACATAGTAAAGCATCGTGTGTTTCAATATAGATAAGTATGAATCAGATATTTGCAAAATGTAACTTATTTGAATTTGATCTTTGAAATGATTTAACATTTCGGGAGTAATACCTTCAGTTTAAAGCGTTATTTTCCATACATAAAAATTTTATGAGGGCTGTTAGATTTCACGTCTTACTCATTCTAAATTATTTGTAAATACAAAATGTTGAAGGTTATCTTCGTCTACATAGATTTATTTAATTTAAGCAAATGCATTTTCGGCCGTTTTTGCCATTTTCAAGCTACAATAAGTTACATGCCAAAATCAATAAACATTAAAAGATTACTACAGCATCGAAAGATATTAAAAATTGGAAATATAATTTACCTTCATAATTGAGTGTATACACCTCGTGGCCTTAAAAGTAACACTGAAATTCGTAACATATTAATTTTCTGAAGTTAGCAAAAGTCATATTTTAGTAATGCATTTGTTTAAATTAAATAAATCTATGCAGACGAAGCTAACCCTCAATAATTTGTATTTTTAATTATGGTGTACGATTCTCAAAACTTTTTAAATTATTTATTTATTAAAGCAAGAAAAACCTATATATTAATAAATAAACAATCAGTTAAATCTTACCTTTACTTCCTTTATCTGCACTCATATCAAAACTAATACTTTTTGGAATTGCTCCAGTTGAATTCTGGGGTTTAGATTCATTGTCATTTACATTAACTGAAAAAAAAAACCATTGTCATAAGAAAGCAATTATTTTCGTATTCAAATATCTCTAAAAGAGTAAACTCTATTGAAAATATTTCAAATAAATTTTGAAACCTCTTCAAAAGACAACTTACAACTTAAGAGGAAGAAAACTGAAGCGCTTCAATTTGAACTCACTCATTTTACAATGTTGTGACCTAAAATAGCCACCTCATGAGTCCATCATTATTAAATACACATAAATTAAATATTTATATTACCATAGTTTATTTTATTTGTAATTGCTTGACTAAAAGAAATCCGCAGAAAGCTGAAATCGAAAACTGGAAAAAAGATACATTTTTAGTGGTATTACTGATATCTTATTATCTTGATGAATATAATACTAGCTAATCCGGGCATGCCTCGCTGTGGCTCAGTCTGATATGAAATGAACCTGAGTCTGATATAGGTTCCCGTGTTCCCGCATTATTCCCGTATTTGTTCGCGTATATGTGTTTCCGTATTAATGTTCCCGAATATGTGTTCCCGTGTTCCCACATTAAGTATAGGAAAACGCACAACGCGTATTCGAATGCAACGTTGTGTCAAAATTTCAAGAATATGTGTTCCCATTTTCCCGTGATTCAATCTACACCAAACTTCAGAGGATCACCCGCTATGCTATGTTAAAGTTTTTCTGAAAATTTAATCGAAATCGGTTGAGCGGTTTAGAAACCCATAAATTTTTTTCCTCACTCTCGTCATCACCATTATTAAGTATATAAAAACACGCGCGTATAGGAATGCAACGTTATGTCAAAATTTCAAGAATATGTGTTCCCGTATTGCCATTTTCCCGCATTTTTATTATATATTCTTCTTATTTGGAGTAAATGTAACGTTGGGTCAAAATTTCAAGTTAATCGGTTGTTGGTGTTCGAGTTTTGCGAACACAAACATAAAGAGTGTGTGTTCCCGTGATCTAATCTACATCAAACTTTGCAGGATCACCCGCTATACTCTACTATAAAGTTTTCCTGAAAATTTGATCGAAATCGGTTGAGCGGTCTAGAAGCCCATTCATAACATCCACACATCCAAACATATGGAGGAACTCCTCCTAAGTTAGAAAGAGCGCTTGACAAGCCATCGCTCCAAGCTTCAGAATGACAAAATGTTAAAAAGAAAAAAAATAAGAAATCGGTTGTTCGACCTAATGCCGTTATTATACGCCCGAACGAAAAAGAAAAATACGCTGACATACTCAAGCGTATAAAACAAGACACGACAGCCGATAGTGTAAGCCACTACGTGAATAAAATCCGTAGAACTACGGCGGGAGACATGTTACTAGTGCTCACTAAGAAGCACAATGATAAGGCTCCTGACATTCAAAAAACAATAGCAGGAATTCTCGTAAACGAAGCAGTCGTTGTTAGTAACGTCTCCGAAGTTGACGTTGAGATAAAAGATCTAGACGAAACAACTACCAAGGTGGAGATTCTCGCTGCCCTGCGAAATGCTGCCGGTGAGAAATATGACCCTACGCTGGACTGTATTAAGGCCTTGCGCCCTCAATAAGGAGGGACGCAGACAGCCTTAGTAAAACTGGAGAATACTCTAGCCATCAAAATTATCGGTGACGATGGCAAAATTAA
>WYDF02301563.1:0-15552 GCA_009867245.2 Adranes taylori
CCGTGGAAAATGGAAAAATTTAGGGGAGGCCTACATCCAGCAGTGGATACAAAATGGCTGACAAAGAAGAAGAAGAATTAATTTCCGTATCAAGCGCAATTTTTAAAATGATTATTCAAATGTTTTATCTAAATATACGTGGAAGGTTCAAATAAATATAAATTATATGCTACACAACAATATGCAATAGCTTCTTGAATATGTAGCAATACTCTTGCTTTATTGAAGCCTCTAAAATTGACAAATCTTATGTGGCCAATTTTGATTTATAACACGCTTGACCTACTTCTATTTTTGAGCATTGCAAAACATGTTGAAGGGTAATAATTGCCAAACAGAAGCTTTTGTCAGAAGCTGTTTAACCTTATCAATCTCTTTTTGTTTTCGTATAAGATCTCTATTTTTTATATCATTTTCGATTATTGACTGTAATATTCTTTCTCTGTATCATTGGAATTTCGAAACTTAACACATAAATCGCACTGATCTTTATTTGGTATATGAAATCCTAAATTAACCTTTTCAAATATCATGCGATACAAGGATTCTCGAACAGGTATTTCTTCTTTTTCTTCGCTGTGTTCAAGGTACATTAGATACATTTTTGAAATATTTAAGAAGGCAGGTAGATATTTTTTAGAACAGTATTCTTTATGTAGTGACTTTCGACTGCATCAAAAGAGTTGACGTGGTCCTGATATAGGAATATCATTAATTCAATTAATTAACAATCGCAATAAGCAATCCCTTAATAAATCATAAATTGAATGAGAAATCCTCTAACAATATATCTAAATTGACTAATCTAATTCAACAAAGAAATATAATATACAATTAAATATAATATAATATACAATCTAACCAATCAATATTATAACAAATTAGTTAAATAATGGAAAAACAAATCTAAATTATCCGATGTAATCTTAATACGTTAAAAACCAGAAGAAATGTTTAAGAAGATCACAGCTTCCGACAAGCGTACACATATCTATACAACTACACATCAAACAAATTCTCTGAAATGAGTAGACAGGCGGCATATATCGCGTCAAAGCATTGATGCTCACCGCCGGTCGCAAAACGACAACGGCACCCATTGATATATATTATTATTGATTTTTTTGCGTATCCAATATGGGCAACGACTTTTATTCTTTCTATCATTTTAAAATAACGTTGTAACCGATTTCCTTCATCGATGAATATTTGTTTCGACAAAAATTGCACCACGTATTTCACCCATCACATTTTCAGAATGACGAGTAAACTTTTACCCTTTTGGTTTCAACGAATCTCATTGGATATTAGTTTAACGTATTTTTGAAGTAGGCGTTTTATATGCGACACTTTGAGATCTTGACCGTATGAAGCTGCTAATACTACCGCTGATTCTACCCACCACCATTTAGAAATCACCACTACTTACATTTCACTAGATAACCGTCAACAAGATAATGCAATTTTGATCCTTGGATTTTCTTAAAGAGATTTTTATTTTTGATTGGTCGGAAGAATAACCTTCCTAAACATTTTGTAGCAGAGTCTTTTTTCAAACACCGCCTTTTTTGCGGCAGACGAAAGCCGTCGAAAGTCATCGGCTTAGGCAACACGCCACAGCTCAACCAATACATCAGGAGCAGCTTCCTTTCCCAGAACATTCGCATAAAAGGAGCCATCCAGGCCAGTGATCCCCAAACACAATTTTTGAGTTGTTGTCTTTGGATTTGTTGCGAGAACCCTTTCTCGCTAGTCCAAAGCTTTAATTTTGAAATAAGAGCTAGTAAGTTTCTTTTTGAGAACTATCGCATAATTAATCTGATCTTAAAGCGCTATAGTAAAAATTTCAAATATTCAATCAACATATTAAATCTACGAATAAAAAAATAAGTAAATTAAAATTCTACAAAATGAAGTTCAACTTCTACGAAACAAAAAAATAGTTAAGTATCCGACGACTCCAATAATTATCACTTTCTTCTAATCTTATTCTCATACGATTGTCCCATTGACATCGATATAGTAATATCCTTGTTGTTATGGAGAGTAACACGAGAAGAAGACGTTACCTAGAAAGCATCGACCATTCAAGTGTACCAGGTCATCACCGACGATAGTTTAAGTACTTCGGGAGAGGTGAAATTCATTTAGTCAATGCAAATTATTAGTGAATATCCACAACATCATTATCCATCAACAAAACGCCTATTATCAAAACGTTTCAATGCAGTTCAACGTATCAATGTTAAGATTTATGCGATTTTTTGCAGTACTTTTGCTCCTCCTATGTACATATATAGTCAGCCACCTTAGTAATTCCATTCATATTTTGTTTCTTCCCACCAGTCTTGACAACTTGATTGCTTATACAAAGAGTGTTAAAAATGTTGGGCAAGCTTTTCTCTGGTACCTTCTTCAGAGTTATAATAGTAATAGTGGGATCACATTCTATGACTTGTACATTCCGTATCTTCCTCATCAATGCTATTACGATCATCTTCTTGCAATACTTTTTGTTGGCAAAGACGCTGACGCTACTTGTTTTTAAAATCAACAAAACGTAAAACGAAATCGCGCTGGCGATTCACATGTCCTAAAGAACAATATTCGGAAAAAATTGCTACTCGTCGCTCTCGTCGAAATACCTACTTCTTTCAAATTTCGATCTGAAACAACCTTATTTTGTGTATTTGTGTAAGACATGCCTAAATTCCTCTTTCTTTTCATAACATTTCTTTTCCATGTGTCTGACTTGAATTTGATTGCGTGTTTGTTTTTCTTCTGCTTCTCCTATTTGTTCAACATTAATTTATTGTTAAAACTATTGCTTTCATCTTGTTAAGTTACAACTATGGCTTAAACTATTACTTTCATCTTTCGCTTGGTTCTCATTGAGGAAAAAGGCCGGGGCCTCGCTTTCAGATATCTACATCAAAATCATCTAAATAATGATAATAATTTCCATAGAAAATATTTCCGATTTGTCATCACCTAAAAAAGCATAATTATATATGTGAGTAACAATTTAAATAACAACAACACTCTCTCACACCTTTTAAGTCACTAATTACATAATCATTGAAATCCACCTTCTCTAACTCTATCATTGTAGGATTAGTTGGCATTAGTTGGCTGCTCATTTTGCAAAGTAATAAGTGTGGCATCATCTGAAATGTTAATAAACCTTTATTACAAACAAACAAAAAAAAGCACCGGAAAACTTATGAAATTAAATTAGGTTAATGGTTATTAAACATTACATTGTGTACTTTTTCAAAATACACTACCATTACAAAGTTAATTTCATACCTGATTAGGTATACATGTTATTGTCATATACATTAGCTTTAGAAATAATTTGGCAAAGTTCAGGACTACAAAATATTCTGTTATCCATCGACCATCTTGTCTCATTTATAACATGAAATAGGATCATTGTTCTTAATAATACAAACCTAATCAGTAACTGCTGTTAGAACTTTCATATGCTAATTAAAATATTTTGATGACTCCTGTATTAATGTTTTCTTGTAGTCTGGTGATGAGGCATTTGTGGACCTTGGAACGTGTTGGCGTTTGTTTAGATCTCTAGTATAAACTTTTATATTTTGTGGTAGGAGTTCTGTGGTATCACTTAATCAGTTTGTAACAGTGCATGTTACTATAATGATACGAGTCTCTGTTAAATTCATTGAATGTATTATATTTGGAAATCCTAGATTTATCTGGTTGATACCGAATAAATAAATGCATGTTTCTGGCCGTATCCATTAATAACTGAAAATATATTATTTCGCATATGTAACTAAATAATCATTATTAGTTATTTCTGCTTTCGTATTTAAATGAAAGATTATAAATCTTATTACTGGCAATTAAAATGCGTTTTGAGTTAAAAAAAATAAACAACATGTTTATCTGTCTGGTATTAATTCATTACGATTAGCTATATCGGTCCACACATATGCGAGATAGGAGAATTATTATAGTTTATAATAATAAATGGTATGGGAATACCACATATACACATAGGAAAATACATGCACAGAATACTGCTGGAAGTAACTCGCTGTTTCACACACAAATGTGTGATACTTCTGTGGCTATACTAGCTTGTATGAGAGACCGTAACGCTTCGAAAAATAATATGTGCAGGTCTCTATACGAGCCAAATCGGACAATAAAATCTGAGCCTGTGTTCCTGAGCATTCCTGATTAATACCTGGCCGAGTCAAGACAACAGGGAGTTCCGAAGACACATCGGACACACTAGGCACACTAGCCACACCAATGACACTCTAGCATTAGGTTACCGGTGCGTAAATGCCTTTGGTAAGGTATTTTATATAGCTGACACCGTTTGATTGTAATACATGTGTTGAATAGCTTTTTTTCTTTTCCTATCCGTTTACAATAACCTATGTTCTATGTCAGTGGAGTATATACTGCTGGCCTGTGGCTTACAGTCAGTTTCAAGTACTGGATAACGTGACGTCACTGCCTCCATGTCGTAGTAACTCTTTCCTGTTCCAATTAGAGTGTATACGTCTGGTTAGTGATGTGCAGTCAGTTGTAAGCACATGACAACTTTACGTCATTGACCTTACGGCGTTACGTGCCTTAGTAATTCTTTCCAGTTCTAACTACAGTGTATACTTCTGGCTAGTAACGTTCACAGTCAGTTGTATGCACATGGGAACGTGACGTCAGTGTACTCACGTCGTTACGCGTCTTAGTAATTTCCCAGGCTACCTACTTTTCCTGTTTTTCATATTATGTACTTAAACATACCCCCACCTTTGTGTTGTTGCTAGATGTATTGTACTAACCTCCCGCACCGTTATATTATTGCTAGCCTGTACACGCTTTCCATATTGTGTTTATTATTATTTTATCACCGCACTGTTTTAAATGCGGCTCTTATTTAGTATGTGCCGCTTTTATTTTGTAAGCCGCTGAGTTATATCATTATTTTGTCTGTCAACCGCCATTATTACGATATAAATTTGATTTTTATCTATTTGTTTATTAATGACATTTTATTGTACATTGATAGTGATAATGATAATGATTAACGACATTGATAATGACAAGTACAATTTGAAAATGCATTCTTTCGGAGCTCCCGCGTCCGCTCGTTTTATAATTTAACTATATCTTTTTAAATATCAAATTGAGTCATGGTGGCCCTACGGGCACCTTGTATTATTAAAAATTCTAGATATTAATGAAACAAATAAATTTGTAGCAATTTTCTAAGAATTACTGAGTAACATCGCTCCTCGAGACATTGTAATAAATCCAAATATATTTATGTAAAGAGTTGAAGACGGGCATTATGATTTATTAATTAGATGTTTGACATTTACGAGTACAAGCTGATAATGTCATAACTGAAGGCCTTTCATTGTTGTTTGGTACACAAACCGCTTCTGAAGAGACCTTTAAAACATACGACATTGAATTTAGATGTCAGGTAGTTAACAATAATCAAGCAAATTAAAAAGTAATTAGACTCCTACCATATTTTGCTATAAAAATTAATGTCAATATCTTATCGTTTTTTTTTTTATTATATCTTACGGTAAATTGATAATGTTTTGCGTTATTTTGTAGTAACAATTTTTAACCTTTCAGATGATTATAAGATGAACAGGTATGAGCACAGCAACATCTTAATTTTATGATTAAAATATTTAACAGAAAGGACTAGTGTATTTTTCCTGTGAAACAAAAATGCTGGGGCCTATGGAAATCCATAATAAAATTAGAAAAATGATCCCTTCGATTTGAGTAAAAAGTTTTGATTGATTCTAAGATTTAATGACTGGTGACTATGATTTTGCTTGGAGTTTACTAATAACAGCGTGCTAGTAAAAAAACAAACAAAACACCAACGCATTTTTTACATACATCGGATATCAGAAATTAAGTATTAAATTTGCTTCAATCCGAAAAATAGTTACAATACCTGCAATTATCATCACATAGCCCATATGAATTTATTACTAAAATTTCAATTTCCTAATACACGATAATGTGTTTTAGTAACTAATAAAATGTTTTGTACTTCTTTATTTTTGTTTTAATATTTATGACTTTGTAACTAGTCTTATAGGGATATTAGTTTTATGTAGTTTTGGTAGCCCGTATAGTTTAGAAATTTGTGGATCCATACTTACTTGTGGTCTTGTACGTTGAGCAAATTTAATGGCTATCGTTCTGGCTTCTTTTATGAATGTTTTTGTTAAAAAGAGATTTATATAATTTTTTGTTATTAATTTGTCATTATTTTTGGAACAAAATTTTCTACCTATATTATTTTTATGTATTGTTGTTTGTCTATAAATAAAAGTCCGGCCTCTTTGTCACTTTTGGCTATCGTTATCTTGTCATTTCTAACTGTGTTTCGTATATTTCGTGTAGTTTTTATTTCGGTATGTTTATGTTTTGTGTTGTTTTTGTGATCATTTCCTTTTCTCGTTTATTACCATTTACTTTGCTTCGGTTTTGATCAATTTTTCCAGAGGGTGGTTTTTGATAGCTGCTTCTATACAAAATATAAAAAAAAAGTTAGAAATGACTTTATATTAGTCAAAATTGACAAAAGAGCCGGACTGGTAATTCTAAACAAATCTTTCGAATATCGTATTCAACGAAGAAGTATCAACACTGATAAACAAAGGACACAAATATACTCTAAAACAAAGAAAAACAAACCTCAACCTCTTTGCAATAGAAATACAAGCAGTCCGAAAATCAGGTCAAATACGCAGAAATACAATTTTTTAATAAACGTAGAAAAGAAATGATCAAAATACAACACAAAGCATAAAAACACCGAAATATAAACTATACAAAATACACAATACAAAGTTAGAAATGATAACTCAACAATAATCAAAGCTGACAAAGGGGCCGGACTGGTAATTCTAGATACAGACCAATACAGAGAAAAGCAAGAAAATTTTCTCTCCAACAAAAATCCTATAAAATTCTTCCTAACAAAAACATGGATAAAAAAGCCACAAAGACAATTAATAAATTTGCTTCAGACAGACCACAAATAAGTATGAACCTACAAATCCCCGAACTATATGGACTACCAAAGTTACATAAAGCTAATATCGCTATAAGATCAATTAGAACATTATAAATATTAAAATAAAATAAGGAAATACAAAACATTTAATTAGTCATATGAATTTGTGTCAATTTCTTACAAGGTAAGCGAAGATTTTCAAACCAAAAGTTCTTATTGTTAAAACATTTTTTATTCCGCGTTTATTTCTATTCGAAAGTGAGCAATCCATTAAAAATGATTAAATTATTTCCGTATTGTTACCTCAGATAAAATAAAATTAACAAACAATGCATAAATAATATGCATTAAGAAACGAAATCTGTTGTAGAATAGGGAATTTATAGAACGCGAGTTCACATAGATTGGAAATAATATTGAATTTGTACGATACTAATGTACTATACTTTCGAAAAGTACAAATAGGCACTCCTTTATCAGTCAGGAAATATTAAAAACGACTGGTTTTATAATTAAGGTTTCCATCTAATCCGTTTCTTTAAAACATATTATTTATTTTAAGCTTGGAAATTACTATTACAATTATTTCAGATCTCTGGCCTAACCAATACATTAAAGATAGTTAATTGGCATATTTGATGTCATAAAAGAGGTATTTCTCCTTAGCGACGCTTAAAGCTTTCGGTCAGATAAGGTTTGATATAATTTGCTTTGGCATCTATATTTATCTTCTTTAAAATTTTTGTTGTCAACATTACTCGCAATGCACTCACTGTAACACTGTGACAGAGTCTCGAGCGCAGCGTGTCGAATATAACGATGTCACATATGGGAGGGGGGTTCCGTACCCTTGGGGAGGAGGGGCGGCACGGTGTGTGGTGTTGGACATGGTGATGGCCAGCGGCAAAATTCTCTTGCTTTGGTCTTTAAAATTTATTTCCGTATATTACTAGGAAAAGAAAAAAGAAATAAGATTAGGTGTGAAAAAAATGAGGTTACAAAAAATCAAAGACGAGATTTTTCCTATGCTCACTCGACGTTTAGTCCTAGTCGACGTTTAGTCTAAATTTCTTTCTTCTTGCTTCTTAAGGCGGATACTAGACCACGCCGCTGAAATAAAAAAGAGAAAAGGAAACAATTAAGAATTGATTCTTATATTCCTCGTTAAAATGTTAAAATTAGTATGTTAAAAGTGCTCTTTGTGTTAGCTTATATAATCGCAGGTAGCTAGTGTGTATACGATATAATCCTTCGCTTGTCCTTTTTCGCTGTGCGTGACGCTTCTGGTATTGAACGTGCTTGTTGTTGTGGTCTGATATCCTCTCAGCGTGTCGCCTCCTCGCAACGACATATCGGGGCAGCCTAATTAGCTGGAAAGATATCTCCGTCTGTTGACCTGCTCGATTGATATTCACGATAGAATGAACAATTTGTTTTACGTAGGAAGTGGAAGAAACCTTCAAAAGGCGAATGATGCCCGAGCATCCAACAGTATGGCATTTCCACCACACTAAAACTCCACTCCATGTTGGGATTGTATGTAGTTTAGGGACATTGGAGAGTTTGTTTGAAGGAGGCTTTAAGATTTATCATCCTCTTCAGTCTAGAACTGGTACAAATTTAATAAATGCACGGCTATTTATACCTAAAGCCCGCCATAAGATTTTTATTCTCAGAGGCAAGCGAGCAGTCAACACACAACAACAATCAGCATCGCAACACGATTCCCCCCCCCCCCTTCTTTGCAATAGCGGACGCTACGCGTATAATACATAGCGCGTTAAAATTCCTACTTCTTGGCATTGAAGCACATTCATAGGTCTCGATGCTAGCGTCCATGTATCATACACAGTGCGGTGAGATTCCCGTCTTTTTGTTGCATAGTAAATACTGAACAGCGCGTTACGCACCGTACTTCCAATGGCAAGCCACAGCTACTTCTAAAGTATTTTGATATACATGCGCCTGGTCAAGGGTTGTTTCGTCTAAGTAAAATATATAGCAAATATGTTACCGTCAATAGTTTACTCCGTTACGTAATTATTTTAATACGTATCACGTGATGACCATTTTATTTCATGATATTCCGATATAAAAACTATTTACTTTTAAAATAGTAAATATAATGATTTGGACACCTAACAGGAACCTATCATTTGTCAATAATAAGAAAAGGGTGCAGGACAGGAAAATTCGTTTAGCTCTCTTTCGAATCGAAAAGATATATACTTGTGACAGTCTCGCGTAGATTGCAGCACGCAGGTGCCACTACGAGACGTGTGTCTAAACATGCAATTTTCTCACAAATTTTTGCTATACGTTTTCAGACTTTTATTAAGTTTACCGCTATTTCCAATGGTTGAAACTATTTTATAGCCCTACATCTAGTAGATCTCATTCACTTATTCAATTTATAGGTTCTTCAGAAAAGTAACTCGACTAGAAACATTTTAAAAATCCCTGGATGGGTTTTCCAGTTTATCTTTTATATGTGCATCAAAAATTAATTTAATTAGCGTATTTAATTTTGCACTTTAATTTCCAATCAGCTGTGTAAAATACATGGTTTTGTACTTGTAAATATATTAGTAATATACATATGATGATTACAATTAATATAATCATTTGTGTCTTTGAAAAAATTACCCCATTCAGGAATCGTACCCAAGCCTCCAAATTGCCGGTCAGTTGTTTAGACCACTGAACTAAGCGAAGTGAGCATTTTAACAATTTCAATATACGTTATATACACGTATTGGTAATCTACGATATGTGACAAAAACCTCTAATCTCAAGAATGATGCATACACTCATAAAATACCCCATTTACTTATAATGTTTGCCTTCTAAGGCATAAGAACAGAAATTATTATAAAACTAAGAACAAACAAGACTAATGGCGACACACACCTGATGACGCAAAAACCATGTGTTGACAACGATGTTGGTAACTACTTACTTGTTTATAAGTTACATATCGTAGATTAATAATTCGTGTGCATAACACATATAAGAATTGTTTGTTCTTTGAAACCTTCACTCCGCATAGTTTAGTAGTTTGAACACATGACTGGCAATCGGGAGGCACGGTTCAATTTCTGAGTGGGGTAATGTTTTCGAAGACACAAATAATAATTATATTACTTTTAATCATTATATGAATTATATACCGAGGGACCCATGCACTGACGAAATATCTCATTTATTAGTAATATACTTAACCGTGAATGCAAGAAAGTAAGAAATGCATAAAGCTGTAATATCTGAGAAAATAAAGTCAGACAAATTATAAGGTATTAGATAGTTTGTAGTTAGTCTGGAAGTTTGAAAGAAACATATGGATGGATTAGTGGAGATTGGTAAAGCAAATTTATGTTACGGGAATGAATAAAACGGGAGAGGGAGGATGTAGGAATAAATTGATAAAATGTAGAAGATGTATGAAAGAATTGAATGGTCGATTTGCAGATGGGGAGTAAGGATCATGTAATGGATCATGGGAAAGAAAGGATCATGGAAAAGGATCAAGGATCATGGATGGTAATGAAATGGTTAAAGAGGTAGTTGAAAGAATGTTAGATGTTGAGAGACAGGAGAGTTATGAAAGGATAAGAGGGAGTAAGTTGAATAGTAATTATGAATGGATATGGTTGAATAAGGGGATTCCAGACTATTTAGTGTCTGGATTAAACATGAAAGAGAAAAGGTTGATAGCAAAGTTTCGTTGTGTTAGTGAAGAGTGGGGTAAGAGGTACTGGATTAATGAGCAAGATAGGAAGTGCAGGGTCTGTGGTAGAGATGATGAAACTTTGATGCATTGTATGAAAGAGAGTGTAGGGTTGGAGTTGAAGGAAAAGAACAGAATACTTGGAGAGAATTGGAGATTAAGAGGGAGTTGGACATTAAGAGAGATACGGAAAGTATATAATGGAAAATGTGTTGAATGAGATAAGGAGAAGGGAAGGGAATTAGAAGGGATCAAAAACCTTTAATTTGGTCGTACATTTTTTAAGTTAAAAACTCTTCAATATGTTTAGAATTCTTAAAGACAGCAAGAAAATGTATATTTGATTTAATCGATATAATGCTGAAGAATATATACGTATACCAAGATGCTATAAATGTATCAGTTATAACCACATGGCGAAATATTGTCTGCAGAATTATATTTTCTGTGGATTCTGGAGCAGGAGGCATGAAACAAATATTTTTCATGACTGGAGCAATAAAATCGAAAAATATTGCATAAACTGTATCGATTCAAAGCAGGGACATGGAACTTAAGTGAAAAATGTTTCCGTTCAGGAATAGCTCCTGTGTTTTGTGCAGCTTAAAAAGAATGATGCGGAGTGAGAGACTTATTTTATTTAGTTTCCTGCAATATGGCGCTAATTTTTAGTGATGTAGTTTTTTGAATTCTATACTTCTTGCAATCTGTAAATGTTTGTGGATTTGAGAGTAAAATAAAATTAATAGCGTCGTGTATAAGATATCGTGGTTACTCGCATTGTCTGCAAAAAGCCTAGATATATTACCCTATATTCACAGAGTTTTGAAGTAATGTCAGTTTAACGTTATACATCTAGGGCGGCAATTTTCTGGTAACTATCAGTTTGTTTCTCTATTGCCCTAAATATGTCTGCTGACTGTAATGAAAATTTAATTGTATTTAAAAAAATCTGAATGTTCCACTAATAGTTATAAAGGTAAGATATTTGGATTGTGTAGTTTTAGCCTTTATTTTTGCTACCCTCTGATGATGTGTTGGAACGCTGAAAGACAACAAATTTTCTGATTGCCTGGTGTTCAATGGCGAAGTTATATTTCATTTAGTTGGAAAGGTAAACTGTCCTAATATGCGGATATGAGGCACTAAAAATTCCTTGTACCATTGTGGAAGATGAAAAGGATGTCCTAAAATTAAATATCTTCCGTAGGTTTTCAAAGCTAAATTACCGCCCCTTTTTCTCCAATGAAAAGACAGTGATGTACTAAACATATCTGAATATGTTCCAGTTGTATTTGTTTTTGCAGTTAAGAGAAGATGCAATTAACTCCATCGTCCAACAAGATGAGGACACATCTTATTGACACGATGAAGTGCGTCACTACTTACTATAAGAGAGTATCTCATTGTTGAACCGAGCGATGTGCTATAGCTTGTCTTACAAAATCCTAGATCTTGTGGTTTGAAATTTTGTCCTATGGGGTTACAGTAAAAATTTGGTATGAAAAAATTTGCACATTTGTGATGGTATGAATAAAAATTTGAACGTTTTCACTTTCCTTCTTGCGTGTCACTTAATACGATTATATTGTCACGTTGAAAATAGTGACAAGGGACTTTGTGAACCCTAATTGGATGAATAAATTGAACTTCCAGTTAAAACCCATGGAATTCGTCCGGAATTAATACATTAGCGATTTGTTTAGGGCGTAGACTGAATGAAAAATTATTATTTAAAGGTTTGCAGAATATCCATCTGTGCTTAAAATTAGGCAAGAATTATTAGAATGCTTAATTGATTAAAGCCGAAGATGTAACTTTAATAAAGTAAGTACGGCTCATGAACTTAAATAAACGAAACGAAATAAGACAGGTAGAAAGTTTAACAATGTATTGTCACTAAATAATTTAATTTTACATAATAATAATAATAATTTATTCTTGTAATTAGTCTTTTTTTTATTTTCTAAAATATTACACCTTAATGCTTAATTTATTTTTAAATAATATTTACTTTATTTAACTAACTATCTAACTATTTAACGTTTCACAATTAAAACTACATTTTAAAATTTTAAATTAAATACTTTTATAAAGTACATTTGTATTAAAAAAGCTTCATATATCAAACACGATAAACTTATTCTCATAATATAATTTTGTTTTATCTCCAAGTTCGCTTTGTATTGCATTTTGAAATGAATAAGAGGAAAGAAAAAAAAATGAAAAATATTGTTATCTGGCTCGGAAAGTTACAACATTTTTAACTCTATAAAAATTGTAAACGCTTGTTTACGAAACTATAAACATTATACGTATATCATATAAAGTACTAGACAGACTTGTTTATTTCAATCTGATAATTTGAAGCTCTTCTGTTTCACAATGATCTGCTCTTGTAGAAAAATGTAAATTACTTAATGAGTTGATTAAACAGTAGTGTTTGCTATTTTATTAACGGTTAGTGAAAGGGAGCAAAACGGTTGAGTTAAATTGAAGTAAATATATAGGTGCGTTATTATTTCAAAAATATTGATGATTAGGAAGTCTTTAAGAATCAATTACAAAAATTGAGACACGTGTTTCTGGCATAATGATAGCTGTCATCAACATCCTCTCATTTTCTTATAGGCGCAAGATATCACTAGACCGAATTATAAGTTCGGCGTTCTATCATTGTACTATTCCTCTGTCTTGAATCAATTCCTAAAATCTTCCTTATAAATTGCAAGTGTATGAAACCATTTAGTATAATGAATTTGATTAGCTATATATATTGGATTTGGATGAAATAGCACTTTTTCAATATGAGATGAATTATTAAAGTAAAACATGTGCCAGAAACACGTATCCACCATGCCCCAATTTTTTTAATTTATTCTTAAATAACTAATCAACAATATTTTTGAAATAATAAAGCACATATCTATTTAAAATTTGGTCTTACTTCTAGAAGTAAATACTACTTACATTCTTCATTGAAATATCGTTAGCACGTTACTCTAATACTGGAAATCAACTACAGGTGTTATTTAAGAGGTTGAGCTTTAATTGTTAAAGTCTCCCGTTCAATTAAGATCACTGTAGGAACTACTTTGGCCATCTTTGAGGATGATCCGATGCTTCTCAGAGAAAACCCCAATGAAGTGGTGTTCGAGGTGAACTTTAATTACCAGAGACACGTGCCCAACCTGCCCCAATTTTTGAAACTAATTCGCAAAGAATACCTAATACTCAATATTTTCAGAACAGTAACGCACCTATGTATTTAAAATTTGGTCTTACTGCTAGAAGTAAATACTACCTACATTCTTCATTAAATAAAAGTAATAAATGACTATGAAATCATGAGAAATCAACCTCTATAGAAATCAAATCAATAATCTATGTTTACTTAAAATATTTAAAAGAGACAAAGTTCTAATTTGTTTTTGTAAGTTGTATTTTATTGATAGTGAAAATCTAAATGAAAACAAGTTTAGGGAAATATTTGATCCATTAAAAGGATTCTTCATCAAAAAACGTTTCTTTTCATAGAACCGTGCCCTTTTTTTATTTTCTTTTAACCAGGTAGCCGTTAATTTAGTCATTGCCAACTAATTAGGCAAGCGGCTGTGAGAAGCTCAAAATAACCGTGGTAATGTCGTGTACAAAAATGTACGCGATGTATTAAATTTAATGCTTTATGACAGACTCCCACTCAGGGCGCTGCTAATGGGGAGTCCTAGTGATAGTCACAAATGGCGAAAACAAATATCTTACTATTATCAGAATTTTCTATCCTCTGGAAACGTAAAGCTCGGGTGCCAGGTCAGTTTAACGTTAGACCGCACACAGGGACTGATGTTCTTGTTCCTCCGGTCCTCAGTTTATTAAGGTACAGGCAGCTTTAGTCTTGTGAGTAAGCTAGTTAGTAAGGTAAGTAAGGAAGGAAAAAAAATTTAACCTTCCTTCCAAATTTGATGTTTTACTTTACAAGACAGTGTTGTAACACTCGTTGCTAATAATCTGTGTGTAACAGTAATCAGGACAGTAGGACTAGTTAGACAAAGAATAATAAACCGATGTGTAATAATTAGCAGCTTTTTTGAAAATTATTTACCTTGCATTTTTAAGCCCAATAGATGCATGTACAAAGTTTTGGGCACGTCTTCCAGTTGCAGGTGGTGGACGAGATTGCCACTGAAAACCTGATTTTAACATATAAAATGTTTCAGGCTCCCCAACTGTTTCAAGTTTGGAATTATTTTCCACATCAAATTCATTAGGAATCTCTATTTTTTCTTCTACGTTGTCTTCTGTATCAGTTTCAACTTCAGCGCTAATTTCATATTCGTAATCACTGTCAAGTATCTTCTAATATTACACGTCATTGTCCGTCAAATATTTACTCACCATGGTGACTGTATGAAGTTATAGACAGAACTGAAGCAATTTTATGAATTATTAGATAGATATTGATATTAGATAAATATAGATATTAGATAGGTATAGAATAAATTGCATAGATATAAAATTCTAATAAAAATATGTTTAATTGAATATTTGATGTTTCGTGCTTAAATCTACACGCTGGCATTATTTAGTAGAGTAAATTATGAAATTAATATTTCTTATTACTTGCATACCTTGGACATATACTCAGGAACAATAAATATCGATTATTACATCTTATTATCCAAGGAAAAATAGAAAGAAAACGAGATCCAGGCAGAAGACAATTGTCCTGGATGAAAAATATTAGGGACTGGACACACATGAATGCAGAAACCCTAATAAGAAC
>WYDF02301574.1:0-15551 GCA_009867245.2 Adranes taylori
TGCCAAGCTTTCCGTGTGGATTTCATTGCCTGAAGAATGGACATGTCAGGAGGGTTTCCACTTTCGTCAATGCAGTGTAGCTTGCTAGTTGTATTAGCGGGTAGGAAAATGATTTTGACGAAATCCTTGTCTGACAATTCTTTGTGGGTCATGCATGTATCAATGACCAGCGCTATTTTACGTTTTTTTGCAACTTCATTCGGATGTTGAGGGCCTTCACCCAATTGGAGAAAAATTCGCGTGTCATCCATGATTTGTTATTGTTCTTATAATCAACAGGCAGCGTTTTCACATTCAAAGCGGTAATTTCTCCGAATCATCTTCGTTAGCACACAGTAGAACACTCAGGCGCTCCTTGCTGATTTTGCCCATGACAAGGTTCGCCTTTCATCGTAAAAATTGCTCTAAGCAGATTTGTAGAACAGACCAGTCTCATCTGCGTTAAATATGTTCTTGGGGGAATAGTCTTTCAATAGTGTAAATAGATCCTTAATCCACTGGCTGCAAACTGTGGGGTCTACTGCGTTACTTTCGCCACATATTTTGATGAAAACCACGTCATTTCTCTTTTCGAACCCGTAAAGCCAACCATTGCTTCCACAAAACCCGGAAATATTCAACATTTCAGCTAAGCCATGCACCTTTCCTTTAATTAATGCACCACTCACAGGAATATTTCGCCCATTACACGATGTTACCCACTACAATACACAACTTTCTATCTCTAAAAACTCTAGATTGGGAAACCTCTTTACTTTACCTCGTCCTTTTTGGCACTCAGATTCTCTTTTCACCGTTGGAAACGATTCTCGAGAGTATAGATTTGGGAATATTGAACTGTTTGCTTACTTCATAGCGGGATTTACCGTCGTCAATAACATTTAAAATGCGCAATTTGTCACTCGCCTAAGCTGTCACTCGCAGTTTGGTACGCCTAAGCTTAAAATTATTTAAAACAATTTATTCTTAATTTAATTATTTCGATCAGCACTTGCACATAATAATAATTAAGTAGAAAATCTTTCATGTTTGTATCATTATTAATTTCACTACGCTGCCACGTTTCACTGATTATATAATTTTAATTGGGACTTTTTAATTAGAGCGATTAGAATCGCGTACTATGAATCGCATCAATGTTTTCAGCAGTTTTCGATGTCATTGGTCGACCTTCACAAAATTCATCACTAATAAAACTGCGGCCAAATTTAAATCGTACCATCGTAAGACAGTTGTCCTGAAGGTGCCTCTTCACCAAAGGCAATTGTCAAATCATCGATGCAATCCCTTTCACTCTCTTTAAAACGAAAATAAAATAAAATCATTGCTCGAAAATGTTCTCTATTTAAATCGAAACGGTTTGATATATTTACAATCTGTCACTTTTGTATGACAAGTGACAGATCAAACTTCATGACGCTTTATAGCTTAATAATAGCTTAAGTACAGTATTGCCACATCCCGATATTTTAACAGCATCCATTGTACTCCAAAACTCTAAGCTTATCTATGTTTTAATAATCTCTGTAAGCTCCAGAAATATCCCTTAATAGACTAGCCAAGAAGGCCGGCCTAAACTGGCCCCCCAAACTAGAACTGCAAAATACTTATATATAAACGTCTAGTTTTATCCGTCTGTCTGGAACGCTTTTGAGCTATGTTTTATTATAATTTGCTGTTATATAATGTAATACAAAAGAAATAATATATAGCCAGGTTGGCCGAGCGGTCTAAGGCGCCAGATTTAAGCTCTGGTTCCCAACAGGGAGCGTGGGTTCGAACCCCACACCTGGCAGTTTTTTTTTTATTGTAAATATATCATTTTATTTTTAGTTTTAACTAAATTTATTTTTTTATGGGATGTTATTACGATTTTTATCATTTTTTAAGATTAATATTGTTTTGAACAAAAAAACATTTAATGTAGTAGCTGTTGATTTTTCTAGGTTAAAAACATTGTGAAAAGCAAATATATATATATATATACTTATATATAAACGTCTAGCTTTGTCCGTCTGTCTGTCCGTCTGTCTGGAACGCTTTTGACGTTCATTGTGATTTTTCTTGTGCCATTTAATTTAATATGTGAAATTAAATGCTTATATATAAACGTCTAGCTTTGTCTGTCCGTCTGTCTGGAACGCTTTTAACCTACGTTCATTGTGATTTTTCTTGTGCCATTTAATATGTGAAATTAAATGTCAAATTTTGTAATTACATTTAAATAAAATATAAATATGACCTGGTAATGGATAGTCGTTTTACGACGGGTTATCATCTAGTAATATAATAGTGAACTTGTCTTTACTAGAACGGAATGCAGTTGCATGCTGTAGAATACCTGCTTTCGAATTCTAAGATTTACTACGTTCTTTTCAAATATAATAGAATTTTAATATAGGATGAATGAATTAGAATATAATTTATAGACCAAAGTAACCTGGTTGCATCAGATTATGTTTAATTCAACCCTTTACAATTTCGGTATGTGGCAATATATTATTCATAGATATTTCTTTTTCTCCGTTCTCTCATATTTACGATCTCATAATATGCATTTAAAAACAAAACGATTGTTGTGGTTATATTTTCTAAAACAAGTCTGAACAATAAAAACTAATATTGAATAGAAAGTATGTAAGAATATTACTAGAGATATACTATCTTATTCGCAATTGTCTCGCAACTTTGAGATTCTACGCTGAACAATTTTTCAATTTATATAAATAACCGAAATAGAAGATATACAGAAATATTCTTTGAGTAGATCGTATCGTTTATGTTTATGCGATTCACTCGTTATCACCTCACATCTAAAGTTATCCGGTATTAGTCAGAAATATTCGATAGAAGACTTAGATGTATTATTTTGGTTTTCTCCAGCAAAAATCACATAAAATAGTTTATTAATATTCACCAGGTATAATTATTTGTATATTATTATTTATTTATTTATAGTATATTAATAATATTTAAAAACAATTTTATATTTAATTTAATTATTAATATCCATATTTATTATAAAAGTAATATTTAATATAATTATTACAATATATAAAAATATTAAAAATAATTATACGTAACAGATATACAAGGTATGTCATACAAAGTATATTGTTTTGGAAAAACTGGACACATAGCAACGTTGTTTTAATGGATTATTTAATCATTTAAATGATTCATTTAAAATGTGGATTGGAGGGAGGGTCACCCGCCGCATAGTCCCCACTTGGGAATGCAATTGACGGGGAGACCCATTGCGGAAATGGAAAATATCAAATGTGAATGTTTGCAATGTGAATGTCAAATGTGAAAATGCAAGTTTAAAGACAAAAACGGAACGTTTTCCAAGCTCTACCGATTCCATTGAATAAAAATATTAAAATACTCAGATAATGGGTGATTTTAATGCGAAGATCGGTTCCACTGCTAACGATGATCATATTCGCCAAGTAGTAGGGAAGTTTGGGACAGGAGAAGGAAACGACAGAGGGGAGCGCCTCATGCTGCATCGAAAATACACTTGCAATTACTAACTCGATGTATAAGAAACACAAACGTAGATTGAACACCTAGAGATCTTCTGATGGACACAATTCGAGGAATCTAATAGATTACATCTTGATTAAGCAGAGATGGAAATCCTCGGTAAAAATGGCAAAATGAATTTACAGGAAATCTGAAAACCTGTAGGCGAAGCCAAATAAAAAGTCTGCCCAGGCTCAGCGATGACCAGGTTACAGTTTTTAACAATAATGTCATTCGCAAAATCGAACCACAGCTTGAAGAATTTCAAACCAAAAACACTGAAGCTATATGGCAGGTTGTGAAAATCTCTAGTCACAACTTTAAAAGAAACACCTCAAGAAGATCAAAATACTGTTAGACAGCCCTGGTTATCAACGGATACAATAAATCTCATTCCGGAACGAAGGAACATCAAATCGTCTTGACAACAGTATAGATCTGGAATTGTACCAATCGTTAAATCGGGAGATACAAGCTGCTACGCAAAGAGACAACAATCACTATCTGCTAAATGTTTCTATAGAAATTCAGAATTCCTCTGATATCAATAACTCCAAAGACCTGTTCAAGAAGATACATTCTATTACTCAGGAGTTCAAACTCCGACAATGCGCAATTAAAGATCAACATAATTGTTTGAATACAGAACTAAGCATCGGTGTGAAAAGATTATTGTGGTAATCTGTATGCAGACCCGAATGCTATTTGTGGGGACCTAGGGCGGAACTGGATTTACTGTTATATGAGGTCGCAATTAGCAAACTAAGAGAAGGTAAAGCAATACGAATTGATAGAATATCAGCAGAGGTCTTGCGGTCTCTTTACGAAAGTGGGCAAAAAAATTTGCACATATTGTGTCACAAGATTTAGACAACAGGCTTATGGCCAAAAGACTGGTCAACTTCAGTATTGCTTCCTCTACCTAAGAAAGGGTCAGAAACAGTCTGCGAACACTATCATCTGATATTCCTGATATCACATTCCAGCAAAATTATGTTATACATTGTTCAAGCGGAACTACAAGCCTTCCTGCTACATCAATTACCTCCAGAACAAACCAGGATTTGTGAAAGGACGGGGTACTCGAGAACAAATTGTAGTTGCTGAAGCGTTTTACTGATATTATTATATAAAAACCTATGAGCAAGACTTTTTTAATGGTACAAAAACGACGTTTACTATCAGATTCAAATATAATTTAAAAATTCTACAATTGTAAGGAAAATAATAACAATAAGTATCACATAAAAAAATTAAAATAAAAAATTATATAATAAAAAATTTAAATAATAAAAATTAAAAACAAAATATGTAACGTTTATATAATATACAACTGCTATTGTAACGCTAGAAATTGTCTCGTTTTAAATAAATTTTACTGTACATAGATTAGAAAATTGATATTCAAATATCATCAAAATTAATCCAAAATGGTTGTTACTATGCAATATTTGGCGAGACAAGCATTCTCACGGTCACACAAAATTAAAGCAAACTTGCTAAAGTTATTTAATACCTTGAGCATCGATTCAACTTTCCTTCATAACAGGAAATGTTATTAAAACATTAAGAACCTGACACTTAGGATTTCTATGGAAAATTGAAGAAATGCGCTTTTAGTTTTGCCGACGGATAGAATGAGTTAAATGACGTAAAAGTAATATAAATTTTAGGTAGCAGGGGAAAGCCTCTGATTGGCTAGAGTTTTAGCTGTTAACGATACGTAAAGGGTACGGTATCAACAATACTTATCGATTTGATTGGCGATCTATGCGTACGCGGAAGATAACACAGTACACAGCGGTACGTGTATGTGCGGTAGCGGAAGGCGCAGGTCAAGTCGAATACTAATTATGGCCTCCGCAATTAGCGAGGACAGGGTTAATAAATAGTTAGTGAAAGTATAGCAATTACGATCAAAGTATGGAAGAAGGGCAAAGTAGGTCAGAGGTGGGCCCGAAACAAGATTAATGGAAGGAATTAGGTATTATATTATTATGCAAAGCATTTTTTCAGTCAGTCTTAGATCAAATTAATACTTAAAATTTAGGTGCAAAATCCATGGTAGTCGCGTGCCGAAGTAGGGACTTAGAAAATATATCTTGAATAAAACTATATTTTATCAGATCAAATTATTAAATAATAAAATTATTATTTTATTAAATTATTAAGTTGAGTTCATTAATCATTAGACTAGTGCTTAGGGATAGTGTATCCAGAGTAGTTTCAATAAATAGCGAACGTAACTAGAATACGATTATTGACCGGAGCCGTTCTATGCCGGCAAATAAATTTAAAACTAATTAATAATTGTGACCAAGGATTATTTATTTGTGTACACAATATGTCCACACCAATGTAAGTGTTGGTTAATCTATATTTCTTTGTTCGAGCCAATTTTCTAGGCTCATTTTATTACGCCATTTTATTTGATTTATCTGATTTATTTTATTACTTCGGGGCTCATTAATTTATGTTGTTTATTGAACTTTAATCAGTCAATATCTTATTATTTTATACTCTGAATTATTTGCGGGTAGCGTATCGCTTAAACATATTAGACGTATTCAATACCTTACATTTTACGGTAGAGATTTTAGATGTTTAAATAAGCACAGAGAATAAAGTCTAAATAATAGGAAGTCATTAAAATTAATACTTACTATAAAATATTAGAACTATATAGCATTATTTTTAAAAATCAAATAATTCCATTGTGAAAAGAATGTAGTATAATGATTCACCACGAAGATGGCAGGTCATACGATAATCTACAACGTACTTGTGAGCCTTCACTCCCACCGATCGTACCCGGAGATGTGCCACTTCCACCGACACCAGGAAGAGGTTGGTTATATCCGGTAACCAAGGAGTACCACCACCGCCGACACTTCCGATATTATTTTGAGGATAGCGAATAAGCAAACCAATCATCGAACATACGAGGCGTATCCAGATAGTAACTTACGTTTTGGAAACAAGCGGTAGTCACTCGGCGCAAGATTCAGACTGTGCGGCGAATGATCAAACACCCCCTGTCCAAAATGATCCAAGAGTTCTCGAGTGAGTTTGGCCTGTGCGGGCGGGACATTGTCATGAATAAACAAAACCTTGGAACTCAATTTTCCCTCAATTGCTTGTTTTGAATCGCTCTTCTTAACTTTTTCAATATCTCTCAGCGTTTATTGTTGAACCACGTTCAAGGAAATCTACCAGAAGCACACCCTGCCGCAAAAAACGGTCGCCATGATCTTTCTTGATGACAAAGTTTGCAAACATTTCCTTGGTTTTTTGGGAAAACATGTGTGTCCCCGTCCATAGACTGTTTTTTTTGGTATCACAAGTCACATGTACCCAAGTCTCGTCCGCAGTTACGACACGTTCGAGAAGTGAGTCACATCCTTCTCGTAGGCCTCGAGAAATGTCAGCGATGCTGGCGTGTGCTGTTTTGGTCTTCTGACAAGAGTTTCGGTACCCATCTGGCACAAAATTTATGGTAGCCTAGCTTTCCCATCACAATCTCATGCAACAAACTTCGTGAAATTTGAGGATACTCAAGCGATAACTCCGTAATTGTGAAGCGGCGGTTTTCACGAATGCTTTCATTGATTTTCGCCACCAGTTCATAAGTCACAATAGTCGATCGGCCACTACGCTCTTCGTCGGGCACGTTAGTGCGGCCATTTTGAAAAATATTAGACCACTGTCGTACTCCGCCTTTGCTCATTACGTTGTTTCCGTACACTCTACAGAGTTTTCGATCAATTTCAATTGGTCTATGGTTTTCCACCAACAAAAACCTAATCACCGAACGCACCTCGCAACTCGCGGGATATTCTATTGCAGCACATATTTTCTATTTCAAATTCACGTTGAACAAAGCAGAAGCAGCACAAACGGCACGCTACCACAGTTGGATGCTTATTGAGTGAAGGTACGCTTTGACACTAAGGTGGTGCCGTTAGCACCGCCCGTCGCCGTGTCACACCAAAACGTAAGTTACTATCTGGAAGCCTCATGTAACCTCGTATATTGTTTCTATTGCATTTCCCATTCACCTTATTGTATAGCATAATACTACAATGGACCGGATAAATCAGCCTAAATAAAACGTTGTAGAATATATGTTGTAGAATTTTATATGTGGTCTATCAGACATAAATATTGCCTAGAACACACTTGAGTGTGAAATGGAAATATGCTAGGAAAAGATATATACGACATATAGAAAAATGTTTCGATTATCACGGGAAATGTTTTGAAAAACAATAGTCACGTTTTCAAGAATAAGCTTATGTTGTTTTTCGCAATAATTAAAGGCAATCTCTTATTATGTTTAAATCTATGTCGTCAGCATCATATTACGCATTATTATGGTAAATGCACAAAAAATGAAATATTCACATAAACGTAAGAGATAAAAATAGATCCCTTCAGAAATCTCTCAAAGCAATTTCATCAAAACGCTCTTTCTAAAATATGCTTTCCTTTAATCTCTTCTACCATTACAAAAAAAGTAAATAGTAAAAACGGACGGAACAAAGGAAACAAAATTAAACTATAAATTCATTTTTTCCGTACAAATCTAGAATTTCAACTAGCGTTAGTAGTAATTTAAAGAAATATATATGTTTCACATTTTATAATATCTATTCAGCACTTAAAAATAGTAGGTGAACCGTTAAACTTGTAGCTATCTATAAGGGTTTCTTAACAAAAACATAGATGTATTTCATTAAGGAAAAAACGGGACTCCAACTCTAGAATATTGCTTATTTCATTCAAAGCTGAATAAAATGTCAAGCGTTTCGACATTAAACTATGTCATCATCAGACTACAAAAAAAAAATCAAACAAAGAAAATATGTTTTAAATAAACATTAAACGTTAATGTGTATAAACATTCATGTTTATTTAAAACTTATTTCCTTGTTATCGGGGGCAGATCGCAGTAAACAAATAAATAATTTTTCTTTTTATGTTATGTTCTACATTCATTTCAATTCCTGTTTATAAATCAATAATCAGGTGAAATAATTTGTAATAATCATCGGCTAATTAATTCTATGAAGAGATATCGACATATAACATGATTTTCTAACTCACTATAAACAAATTAAATAAATAAATCTGTAATCAAATTAATCGCGAATTGATATTTATTTAATAGAAGTTAAGTAACGGAAATACGTACGATGTATAATCACATAAGTTTTTTTTGCAGTCATTGTACTTTGTGTAGAAATGTTGTTTAGAGAGAAATGTCGACCACTGCCGCTGTCCAAGCAGCGTATACAGAGGGAGGAGAGAGTGATAGAGTCGAATGCAGAAAACCAAGCAGCGTTCGCAAAGCAATGTAGAGGGAGGAGAGGGAGATAGAGCCGGCCGCAGAAAGCCACGTAGCATTCGTATCAACATGCACACAGCGGAAGGAGAGAAAGTTGTCGATCAGCGCCGTAAACCACACAAAGCCTCTCTTCTCGCGCATTAAAGAGAGAAACAGAATAACGAAAGAGATGGAGAATATATATCGCTGGCATTTCAATTACCTTCCTTTTGCTGCTGTTTTTGCTTAGGAAGATGTTTTTCACGTTTTTTGTGTGTTTACATCGAGTGTAGAATATGAGGAAAAAATTGTATATGTATTGTATATGTTCTCGCGCAATTTTTTTACTATATAATTTCATCTTTGGCGATCTCCGAGTTCGAGTAAACAACTCTTAGTAAGGTTGATGAACTTGCATTCATTGACAATAGAGGGAGATTTTATAATCTCCGATTTTTGGAACAAACAACTCATAATGAGTTTATTGAACTTTGCGTAACCTCGTCTTGACGAGAGTTCAGTGTCATCGTATTTTCAAAGAACATTTGTTTATGAGTTTAGTGAACTTTGAAGGCGTTCTTTCGTCCAACCAGATTTTTCTATCGTTTGTAAGGAACGTACATCGTCTCGAATGCTTTCCATGTAAAAGCTGCCGAAGCCGTCCCATAGATTGGTCGCTGTCCGCAGTAGAAGGAGAGGTGCAGCTCGTTGCCCGGTTGCATGTAAACTCGGATTGGAAAGCTCCCTGCCATATAATCGTAGAATGTTGGCAGGGATACTATGCGATATTGTTCTGTAAAATTCGTAACGGACGAAAGGGCGCTTCTTATTGGAGGAAAATTCTCCCTTCTTAAAGATCTTAGCATAAATTTCATCCAAGCCCTGCCTTATTACCACCGAAAACAGCAAAAACTGCCGCCGTCGAAGGCGGACACCAGAAAGCTCTAATTTCATATAAAAGGCCATACCAAGGCCAGTTTCAGACAGACGCATTTAGAGTTTTGTCTGATTGTTTTCGAGTGAGACTTTTGACAGCGAGCATAGTCACAGTGTAAAAAACTGTTTGTTCTCACAAGCGCTACAACGAATCATTATGGCGCTTTTAAGAGTATATAAAAAATCTCTATAAACAACAGATAGCGATATATCTAAATTCCACTATCTACTTTCGCCCAAATCTTTCGATATTTCGTCTTTCTCTCTTCGCATCCAATTCTTTTCACTCACCCATAAATATTTTATAATCCTCCCTTGCAAATCCTACATCTTCGATGCGAAAACAAGATGTTCAACGCTAGAAGAAGAGGGAGGCCAACCGTAAGGCATTCCGAGCCAACTAGGACGACCGAGATCGCACTCCAGAGCAACCCATTAAAATAAGCTGCCTACGCACGCCGCGACTCACACGGCTCGCCATTACCACGAACAACGTCTGGAGACGTAGCATAGCCACCGATCCTGGTAAAGGATGGCTATACCGCGTCACCAGGGAAGAACACGCCCGACGACCCTTCCGAGGCACCTTCGCAGACAGTGACTAATATCTACGCGACCTCTCGTTTCCTCCAACGTCAGAACACCGCCAGCTCCGAATTCATGCACGAACCGAACACTTATCTCATCGCCAATACTCAGAAGAACCTAAGAAGTCCTACGTTTTGTTATATCTGACATAAGACAAAAGTTGAACCTATTAATTTTGACTCATAACTCGTCACCTCATAACTCGCAATTTGCACAATAGTTATTTAGAGTAAATTATTTAGAGTGATTTGATTTGACCTGATTTCATCTATTATTCATCTATTATAATTTCATCTGATTTGAACTGATTTTATCTGATTTGAACTGAGTGGTCTGATTTGAACTGATTTGATTTGAATTGATTTGATCAGATTTGATCTAACTTGATCTAATCTGATTTTAACTGATTTGAACAGATTTGATGTAATTTGTTCTGATTTGATCGGATTTGAATTGATTTGATCTGATACGAATTGATTTCAACTAATTTGATCTGATTTGATCTAATTTGTACTGATTTGATCTGAATTGATCTGATTTGATCTGATTTGATGAGATTTCATCTTGTTTGATCTGATTTGATCAGAGTTGATGACATTTGAACCAAAGTTGAAGTGATTTGATCTAATTTGATTTGTTTTGATTCGATCTGATTCGATCTCATTTGATCTGAATTAATTCGATTTGATCTGATTCAAAATAATTTGATATTGTTTGATCTGATTTGATCTAACTTGATCTGATATTATAACTGGATCTAATTTCAAGAATATGTGTTCCCGTATTCCAGTTTTCCCGCGATACACCGCGGCTTTGCCGGGGCCAGCGACATGATATAATTGCCACAGTCTCGGCTTCGCTGTGACTAGCGATATGGCTAACAATATTTCAAGCATATGTGTTCCCATATTCCCGTGTTCCAGTATACCAGTGTTCCCGGATTACCGCCCTAATTACAACGGCCTGCGGCCGCGGCTTTGCCGCTACCATGGATATGGCTTAACAACATTTCAAGAATATGTGTTCCCGTATTCACGTGTTGGCGGGTTCCCGCTTTAAGTATATAAAAGCACGCGCGTATTCGAATGCAACGTGGTCTAAGAATTACAAAAATATGTGTTCTGAAATTTCCGTGTTCCCATATTCCCAATCTACACCAAACGGGATCATTCCCTATGCTATGCTAAAGTTTTCCTGAAAATTTGATCCAAATCGTTTGAGCAGTTTAGAAACCCATAATTTTTTTCCTTATTACCGTGACCCAGTATTCCCGTATTCCTGATCCACACGAAACTTCACAGAATTATTTAATAATAATAATAAACCTTTATTGGCATAAACAAAGGTTTATTATTGTTTATGCCATATGAGATAGTGATTATGACATAGTTGTAATGTTGAAACGCATCACATTTAATTCTGTTTTGTATAAAATAAAGAATATTCTGGAGTAGGAGCACCGTTGTTTTCCTTAATTAAATATTTACTCCAAAGCACTTAAACCTAATTCTGATATAAATGTATTTATTAATAAACAATCCTAATTTACTATGGACTAGGTGAAAGTCCATGGGCGGTTGAAGAAAGAAAGCCGTTAGAGGGGGTGCAGATAGGATGTATGAAAAGAATGTTAGGTTAGGATAGAAACAAGCCTAATGGTATAGTTTTAGATTTAGGTGAGTATAAAATATGGATTAAAGGAGTGAAAAGAATGGCGAATTTTGAGAGGAAAGTACTGATTGATGAAAATAATAGATTAATTAAATAAGTGTGTGCAGAAGGAATTATGAAGGAAAGGAATGATGAATGGATTAAGAGCAGAATGAAGGTGAATGAGAGAGTAGGATGGTCGATGTATAGATGATGGGAAAGATTGGTGACAGAAAAGGAGAGAGTAAGTGAGGTGGTAGAAAGAATGAAGGATGTGGAAAGGCAGGAGAGAGAAGAAAAGTTTGGAAGTAGTAGGTATAAAAAGAGATACAGATGATAATGAATGAAGATGGGATGTGCGAATATCAGTCAGCAGATTTAAGCAGATATGAGAACAGGAAGATTGCGAGGTTTAGGTGCAGGAATGAAAATGTGCGGTTTAGGTGAAGGGGGAAAATAAATACTGGTTGAATCAGGAAGAACGAATGTGTAGAATATGTGGGAGGGCGGTAGAGAAATGGAATCACTTGCTAAAGGAATCTAAGGGAATGGAATGGAGTGAGGGAGAAAGGGAAATGTGGGAAAACTGGAGGTTAAGTTTGTGGTATAATAGAAAGGGTAGAGATATAATGAAGATAGTGGGTGAAATAAATAAAAGGAAATAAAGGGAAAATAGCAGGAGAGGGGAATAAATGGAAAATAAATATTAAAGAAAGGGTTAGTAAGGGGATAGAGGGCTTAGTGGAGATTTGGAGAAACTAGAAGAGGAAATGAAAAAGAGTAAGGATATGGGAGAGATAATGAAGATAGTGGGTGAAAT
Source organism: Adranes taylori (assembly GCA_009867245.2). Lineage (NCBI taxonomy): Eukaryota > Metazoa > Arthropoda > Insecta > Coleoptera > Staphylinidae > Adranes > Adranes taylori. Next base: position 12,849 of record WYDF02301574.1, read on the forward strand.
AAAAAAAAGGTAATAAAGGGAAAATAGCAGGAGAAGGGAATAACAAATAAATAGAAAATAAATATTAAAGAAAGGGTTAGTAGCGGGATAGAGGGCTTAGTGGAAATTTGGAGAACCTACAAGAGGAAATGAAAAAGAAGAAGGGATATGGGGAGGGGAGTAAGGGGGTAGTAAGAAAGGTTTAGAAGAGAATGATGACAAAAAATAAAAGCCTTCCCTTTTGACTCTACCTATAGGTTGGAAAAGTAAGAAAAAAATGTGTTATTGAATTATGATTTTGTTGTTTCATGCTATTTCTGATTTTAGTATTTGTATATATATTTGAATTGAAATGAATAGTTGATGTTTTGATTGTTTTTTTAGGATCCTCTTCAGGACTACAATCAATAGTTTATTGTTTGAGATATAATGTTTTAATTTTAACATAAATAAGTTCTTGAAATGAATTACCTTCTTCATGTAAGAATTTATTCTTTAATTTATGTCAATTGAATACGTCAAACAATTAAAGAAAAATCTATAATACAAAACAAAAATCTTTTTTGATAGACTAATAAATTGGTGTCCAAAAATTGAACAACAACAGTTAACTCTGTCGTGGTACAAAAATACTCCCACCAGGAAATATTGAAACTGGTACAGGACACAGCTCTATTGGATTGATGTGATTAATCAATCAAGGAAAGTACAATAAGCCGATTGGCTGCAGTAGTGGCATTTCCATAGACAGCCCTTGGCGATAATAAAAATAATAATATTTTTTAATCAACTCATTCACTTATTGTACACACATAAATAATATAGCTTCAATAATTCCCACTCATTGTGCGAATCTTTTATTGAAGCGCTCTTATATTTTATGTATTATATTTCTTCCATCTTTTTCCTGCATTTTTTGTTTTGTCGTTTAGAAAGATATAAGACGCGAGAAGTTATTTCGAGGAAGCTACGCTATAAAATATTTGTAACAAGATAACTGGAATTGTAAGAATTCTAATATAATTGTTATATATGAATAAAATTAACATTTATAAATCTTTCATTATATAAAAACCAGTTATAATAAACACATTTTTATTAGTCATATTCTTCTTCATATTTTATACGGAAAAATCATTACCATGGAATGGAAACGTTGAGCGAGTTTCCATTCCATGGTTGAGCGAGTTTGAAAACAAGACGAATTTGAAGCAATTTGACCTTGAAAATAAATTGCACTACGTTAAGTAACTTGGTTCTATGAAACAAGGAAAAATAACAGTTTATGAATATAAAATGCCTCGACCTTCCTGTTGTTAAATGATCGTACTTAAAACATATATGTTGACTACCACAACAGTGTAGTGGTAGTCAACATATTCTTTACATTTGTATAGAAATATATTGCTGTATATATTTCGATATATTTCTAGATAGCCGTCTTGTTTCTCTTTAAAACCATACCCAACGTGGGGGTCGAGCTTTAATTTATGTTACTCTTTTCCACGGACGCGTTCTGATTAGTATATAAGATTGATCACATAATGACAAACGGCTGCCCCTCTTTAAATGAAAAGGTGCTAGAAACAGCGAACACCGAGCATTCAAAACAAAATATATTTTAATAAAATAAATAAGTGCATTAAATGTAGAACGTTTTGAACACATACACAATTTAAAACATTTTGTTTCGTATTAAAAATAGTAATGCCCTATATTGCATCGGACATAAAATACGTACATATAACGGAGTTGAGAAAGAGATTTGGTCTTTTCGCACATTTACTGGTCATAGAAATAGTTATTGTGGAAATGTAACAATGGAACGTACGGACAGGAAACGCTTTTTATAGCAAATGCGATATGTGCTTTGTTAATAGAGAACATAGAAATTTTATAGGTATATAGGTAACTCACATATTAAATACACCTTAATCGATCGATGGTCGTGGTTTTAATGATTTATACAGCATGGTCCATACATAATATGCGACACAGTAGAGAATTGAATTCCTTACAAAGTATTTTACGATTTCACTTGATCCAATAATTGATATTAACGCAACTACAAAGTGTTTAAAAGATTATTTTATTTATTTGCCCCCATAACTTGAATTTGTAAAATAGTAATTCAAATTTTGGAGAAAGGGTTTGTTTGGCCACTATTGTTAAACTTTCAAATCCACTGAAATTGTTGAGCCCAATATTAAAGTAGCTAAAATCTCCATCTAGCAGTTACGACAACTGAAATGAGGATGCGATAAAGCAATTCTATGTCACTTTACAAAACAGTGACTACAATGCAACAAGAGACTTACTGTTCTCGAAATCCACAAAGAGTTAAAAGTACTTACATTAAAGCAGTATGTTACTACATTTTTAAATTAGCGTACTATATGTGCCAATATTTGTCGGTTATACGAGGGATCCTGTTAAAATTTCGGCATGTGGCAACACTGTACTTAAGCGATTATTAACCTAGAAAGCGTCATGAAATTTGATCTGTCAGTTGTCAAACAAAAGTGACAGATTGTAAATATATAAAACAGTTTCGTTACTGCAAATTTTCAAAATTATTTAAATAAAGAACATTTTCGAGCAATGATTTTATTTTATTTTCGTTTAAAAAAGTGAAAAGGAGTGCATAGAAGATTTGAAAATTGCCTTTGATGAAGAGACACCTTCAAGGACAACTGTCTTTCGATGGTACCAAAAGTTTAAATT
>WYDF02301585.1:0-15551 GCA_009867245.2 Adranes taylori
ATATGCATTATAAAGAACTTTATTACGCATATGAATTTTAACAACTTTTGAGAATCATAATTGTCACTTATGTAGTTGCGATATCAAATATTTTAAACTAGTTCAATGTTTTATCGGGGATTTCTATATTAAAGAGGTTAGAGGGTTATTTTATTAATGGACCCTTAATGTGCTCAGTATAAACGTATAAACGTCAAAACTTCTCTGAGTCTTTTCTACTGTCTTTACTTGGACAGTAAATTACATAATTATGTAGTGAATTTTCCGGAGAATCCCCTAAAAGGTAAACATTTTAATTTTCTGGGAAATCTTGTTTGTTTTTAGAATCGTTTGGCTCCCCGCTAAGAGTGGCGCCCGGGCCGTGATAGACCCCCTTGGTCCCACCTCTCGTTACGCAACTGATCTAGGTATCACCCATCTGTGTCACTAAATGGATGTACGTTCTGCATTATCATGCTTGCAATAAATAGGACTCGATACTTTTCCAATTTTGTAGAAGTGTACTCTACAGCAACCATGGCCACAGTTAGTCAGTAAGTCATATCACCGCTGAAGAACTCGGCCGATCCAAGATCACAGGTCCGGTATTAAACGCTTTGTCCAAGCTGTCAGAGATTCATACTCGCCATTTCTGAATAATACTCTCCCTACATGGTCAGAGGGTCAGTACCATTTTTCTGCCGCTCTTCGACTAATAAGTCAGCAGGGTGCTATGCGTGCGATTATTTCCAACGCTATAGTAGCAATGGTTATGCGTGTAATTCTTATGGCCACACCTCTGGTTGCCCTGCTAAGGCGCATCCTATTTTGTTTGGTTATGACGCACTCACCATAAACAGGAGCGCCGCATAGGAGTTTGCTTGTCATAAATCCTCTAAACATTTATTATTCTAAGTATGTAAAATTGTAATTTCATATATTAAATAAGAAAAATATTTTTTCAGAGCACTACAAATCATAAGTCCATCATAATCAACAATATGCTGCGAATATTTATTCCAATCATTGCGTTTTTGTTCACATATCCCATTGGCACTCTGACGAGGCATTTAAGTGATCAGCTCGACAATGAAATCGATACACGAGGCATTGACTTCGGTAAAATATCGAAAGATTGGGTACGCATATCACAGCATCCACTTCCGGTTATCGATAAACCTACCGGCTCCCAAATCGAATTGGAATGCGAAGCTGTGGGTAGCCCGATGCCTACTATGCAATGGCTAAAAGGAAATACACCTATCACAGATGTAAGTTATTTATTTTATTGTACGCAATAATTTGCAACTTTAGTCATTAATTTTAACTTTAGTTATTAATAAAGAGCTGTAGAGGAAAAGCATACATTATTTCCGCTACTATTAACTTGCACTTGCGCTCAAATAATTTCGAATCAATTTTTTTGTTTTTAATATAGTAATTCTGATTAGTTACGAAATGAAGGTTATTGGAATGCAATACTACCTTTTCTAAAAACATGACATTTCTTTCTTCTTCAAACATCATTTTTACCGCCTATTTATAAAAAGGGGTTGATGAGATTTTTAGAAAAATAAAAAATGTTATGTTTTTAGAAAAGTTAGTATTGAATTCCAATCACCTTCATTTCGTAACTGATCAGAATTACTATATTATTAAATTATTTAAGATATATATTTAAGTTATATTGCTTATTTGGAATTCAATACTATCTTTTCTAAAAACATAACATTTTTTAATTTTCGAAATATATCATCCTTCTAAAGTATTGATCGATCATTTAGGATATATAGATTATTGAAAGTCAATACTACCTTTTTTAAAAACATAATACTATTGCATTCAAACGTAGCTATACTTTTGTTGAAAAAAATGCATTAAAAGTTATCTGAGCGTAAGTGAGAGTTAATGGTAGCGACAACAAGTTAAACTTTTCCATTGTGTCCTTGCGATATCCACATTACTCCAAATTATTAGAAATGTTCACACTAATATCATATTCTTATAGGATGATACTTTCGACAACAATATAATAACTGATGGTCCTTCTCGAGGCATTGCCACAGTTCGTTCTCGTCTCTTGATCCATTCAGCAATTCCGCAAGTTCACGAAGGTATTTACACTTGTCTCGCGGAGAGTGGAGCTAAAATCGCATCAGCCAAGAGCAAGGTATACATTGAACGTTCGACAAATAATGGTGCTTTGACATCGAATGAGCTTAATTTCACACAGCTTTTAGCTGATCAACTATTAGCTAATAGGAATATGCCACGAATTGTACAATATGTTACTATGTACTTAAATGATATAGGTAAGTTTTTTTATTTAAATTTTTTTTTTATTTATAAATTGAATTTGATGTTACACTTTACAAAATATATAATAATATTGTTGCATTTAAATTTGTGACATGGAATCGATTTATCTATCTCGATAAATAAGTTCTATTTCCAGTCAAAACACACTCAACTCAACGGGAATCTTAGAGCAATAATTTGTTTAGGGCATAGTTAGAATCAATAAAATTCATACACTAATAGTTTTAAGAAATTCATACACTAATAAGACAAATTAATTACTAATTACTCGAACCCTTGCTTGATTAAAGCCAAGATTCAACTTTAATAAAGCAAATACGGTCCATGAATGAAATAAACACACTTTATATAAAACGCATCAGTTTTGCCAAATAATAAAACAGATGCTTGTTAAAGTTTATTTGAATTACATAATACGAACGCAGCATAATTTTCCTCCCAGTCGAAAATAAATAAAATAACGACCAAACAACATTTAATTAATAATAATAATTTGAGAGGAATTAATACAAAACTGGTTGACACACATAACAAAATATAATTCGGTTCTGATTAATTAAATTTACATACAGGTTTATACGCCACCTATAAGCTTTATTTTCAATATTTAGGAAAATATACAAACTTGTAGCAACATTTTAATCAAAGTTAATCGTTTCGTTAGTTTGTTATTAAATGAAAATTAGTTACATTGAAATAAATTATTTACTCAAGATAAAAATTAAAAGAATTTTAGGTGTTTCAGTTCTTTTAACCAAAATAAAAATAAATAAATATTTACTTACATTTGTATATCTACCATAGGTTGCTCACGAAAAATGAACGAAATAAATACGCGTACTTTTAAAATAAACTTTCAAACTGAGCTTATCAATTCTGTCCAATTCTGAGCCGGAGTTTGGCTTTCTATATTTTGTCGGTCGCCACTAAGCTTCTAACAATAGTTTGTTGTGTCTCACTCTGTGTATTAAGAAACCTATCACTATAATTATTTTTTCTATTATCTCTCTATCTTTCTAGCGCATGGACGCAAAAACTTACTCACATAAAAAACTACTTTTTGTCCCCCTTTGTTACTAATTTCTTTTTAGTCGCGGCAATTTTTTTGCCATTGACTATCTACAAAGTACATGCACCTGGGTGATGATATTATTATGCGTATGTCTAATCAGATAGATAGATTTCCCTTAGATCATCTATTTGAAATACGCATTTAAAGATCTTTAAATTAGAATCCCAAGAAGTGAATATGTCTAATATCTTTTGGCTTTACAATATATTACGAAAATATTACAAGTAAAATATTAAAATAAAAATAGGTTAGTTATTTTTCATTAAGAATTCATTAAGTTTTCTACCCTAGTAAGCATTGATATATTTGAAGGGAAGGGAGGGGGGGGGGGGAGGGGCCTACAAAAACGGTCATAAACAACATCGCACTGAAAAAAGTTTCAGGACGGTTGATACGAAATACAAACTCTGAAGGATGACTTTTACCTATTACAGATGCCGTTATTGATTAAATCTATTGCCCATTTTAAGGATATTCGCCAAAAATAATACAATCTACAAACTAATAATACAAAATTTTATTGTAAATTGTCACGTAATTATTTATAATTTTTTTTTATTTGTAGGAAACGAAGTAGTGTTTCCATGCAAAGTGATTGGTAATCCAAAACCAACAGTATTCTGGTTAAATCCTTTGGAGCAAATAATCAGTCCTGATACCGATCCGAGAATAACGATACTTTCCCAGGGAGATCTAAGGATAAGGAATATTCGTTGGAACGATATGGGACCATACACATGTGTAGCAAGAAATGCCTTAGGACAGGATCATACTCAAACGTTTCTATATCCAATGCTGGTACTTATTTTCTTTTTTACATTCTTATGCACCAATGTTTACCCTCTAATCGTCTAATAGAAAACATATATCACAAGTAATTGCATCTGTAATCACCTGTTACCAAATTAAGTTGATTTAGAAGAAAAAAAGGAAATCACCGATGTTCGAGTAAAAAGACAATTTGAATTGAAATCATTCAATTTCAAAAGGAAATTGAAATTTAAAAGTTATGGTTTGAAATTAATATAATCATTTGTGTCTTTGTGTCATTTGTGTCTGAAAAATTTACCCCACTCACGAATGGAACCCGAGTCTCCCGATTTCCGTTCAGGGGTTTTGGCCACTAAACTAGCGAGGCATGGTTTTCAAAACAATTAAACACACATATGAATAGTCTACAATAAGTAATTTCTAAACAAGTATTGTGCTTACCGACAACCTTCAACACATCAATCATGCATTTTTCCGATAGGTGGCACCACTAGTCTTATTTGATTTTATTATATATTAATTTCTGTTTCATACTTTATGTTCGGCACTGATAAATAAATGCGAAAACTTAATGAGTTTCGCATTTATCAATCATTGTTGGCCGAACATAAGGCATGAAAACAGAAATTAATATATAATGAGATTTAAGAATGAGAACAAAGACTTCAATCAGATCAACTCAGTCGATCGGTGATCTACCGCGTCGTCGTTGACCTTGTGGTTCGCCTTGTATTACCAACTATTCCATATTGCCATATCTTGTCACGTGGCCGAAAATCGTGACTTCTTTTATGGATGGTACTGGAGAGTCTTTGGGATGCTTGTATTTCTTCTAAGACAGAAATATTAGTTCGTCGGGCTCTTCATGGAACTCTAACAATCTTCTCCAGCACTACACTTCGAAGGCGTCTAGCCTTCGTGGATATTTCAAAAACATAAATATCGTGAGAAATCCATTTAGATATTTTAGGTTGTGTATCTCATACGGCATACGGAAAGGTATCTCTAAAATACACCCAAAGTTCTTCAGAAGATGTATTTATTGTACCACCTGAATAATTTGTAGATTACAGGGTTTGAACCCCACTCCGTGAATTGTTCCATCCTCTTTTCCTGAGAAGTATTCATCACTTTTAAAATGGTCTACATTTACATGCCCATTATCCAATTTTACACTTCTTTCCTTCGACAGTGCCGATCATCACTCGGACCACATGACAGATCCATATCCTTTAGTAACACAGTCATGTTGCAATTGACGTTGCTTTCCACAACTGTCTTGGGGAAGTCTTTAGTGTTTCATCGCAATACAATATTTTGGATCCAAATTGTATTTATATAATCTGAAAAACAAATTTTAAACAGGAATTAAGGTAGTGTAAATGCTAAGGTCTTGGACTATTGAGCTTAAAGTCTTAAAATCTGGGTTCGAATCCCAAGCTGCTTTTTTTATGGTAATTAGTTGTTTTACCCACCTATGTAGGGTTTTATTTATGTAACTCACAATCACAATCATTCGTACGTAAAAGTCGTAATTTTTTTAGCGATACTTATATTTTTTTATCTATTTAAATTTTCTTACATAAGAAGTCGAATCACTACGCTTTTTTGTTATATAATAGACAAAAGTCCTTTATATATTCACTCTTCATCATTCTGTCTAGCTTTTAAAGTGCCATCATCGTAGCCTTCAACAGCATTTCATCTGTTTGGAAGTTGCATAATAATAATATTTCTGTAACTATATGATGTTATTTCATTTCCTCTCCGTCTTATGGCTCCTTTCTAGATAATATTTGGCTCCTTTCCTTAAAAGCAAAGGATACAGTTTAGATTTTTCGGAGTCTCTAAAATTCTAATACCGGAACAAGCGTCGCCTGTGTTTCCCCTTTAATCGGTCTCTGCATCTGCATATGAGCCAATTAACTATTACAGTGTTTACTATTGCAGCTTGCTGCTAGTGTTTACGTGTTTACTAGTGACTACTAACAATGTCGGTGTAATCGCATTGTACGAATCCAACAAGCGCGCTACTAATCCTACTCTGCGATGAAGTTTGGTCTGCAGACGTAAAACGTTTTGTTGTTCTCAAACAGAAAACGTTTTATAATCTTTTAACGAAAAAGGATTTGACAATTTATAAATAGTTTAAGATTATAATTTTTCTTAAAACTTCTGGCGATTTTTTCAATATTAGAATTATATCATGTAATGGTAATATACGTTGTCTATTCGCCATGATCATTAAAATCACACACAATAATATAAAATAACTTATTCTTGAACTCTTAACAAACTAAACTATTATAACTTTTTAAATTAATTTACTTATTTATAGATTTATTTATTAAGAATTATATAATGAACTAAACTTTGTCTTTAAAACATTATTTATTAAAAATAATAATTTCTCAAAATATATTAAATTACATATTAAACAATTTAGAATTCTAGTAATTAATGAATACTACATCACTTCAATCAAAAATGAAAGTGCGATGTGACCAAAAGAAAATAATCATCAATACAATCTTATTCAAACAAAATTGTTGATTAAGAAACAGGAATTTAAAATAAACGTTTGATAAATCGGACGTAAAGAGTTTGGGAAAAACACAGTAGCAAATATAATAGTTTTAAATAAAACGGAGAGAAAGAAATAGGCATATATACTTGCTGCTTGGAGATACAAATAAACAAAGAGAGAGAGCGAATCATGTCGAAACATTAGTGTTGTATCAAACCATATAGCTAATAATAAGTAACTAGTTGGCCCGATGTAGAAAAAACCATTTGTTCGTTTTTCTTCGTAAAAGGTTTTTTTTTCAAATAGTTTGTCGTTTTGAAACCATCACTACTTTTTATTTGCGTGTAATAATTTAGGCGCGCTTATTGTACTCGTACAATATGACTACACTACAATTATTAATTCTGTCTCAATTTTGTACCGTGTTGCCATGTTATTTAAAAATCTTAAATATATATAACATGTACAGAAATCTAAAACGTTTTATAATAAATTACATATATATATATTCTATTGTTGCAGGCTGAAAAATAATGCTTCCGAATTTATGCCGAATAATGCTTCCGAATTTAGAAGACAAAATAATTCAAACTTTTAAAGAATAGTATTTATTTTTCTAATGTTTAAAATAATATTCTAGTCAGCTGATTCTTGATACATTTATCAACAACGTATGTTTCTGTATTATTGTATGTATACGTATATCTTAAATTAGAAATATGTACTTATTAAATTTTAAGTAGTTTTAAGTTCTCAAATACCGCAAAAGTATTGTAGTTTTAAATAAAAAAAAGTTATTTATTATTAATTTTTTAGTATTTAAATATTTTTAGATGAATTTTAAGAAAGAATATGCTAGGCAGCTTTAGAATATATGTAAAATTAGATTTTGGAAATGTTTATTTTTTTATGTAAAGCAAAAACAAAAAATTTATGTCATGTCCATGTTACGTGTTTAAAAAATAAACTATGGAGCACATGCGTATTTCATTGATTATTTTATACTAATAGTAGTACTACTTTTAATGCTTTTACATCTCGTTTCTGTGGTTTCGAGTATAAGCGAGTATTTTTTTGAGCATTAATATTATCTGATTTCCAAGGCGCCAAAATAAATAAACTAAATAGTCTTTTATACGATACAAGAAAACATTACGTCTAGTTCAATAAACCCGGATTTCATTAAAGCCCAAATTCTAATTGAAACATTTCTTTATATTATGCATACATTCTGTTTGACTTTAGCTGTCACAGCAAATATTAGCAGGCTATTAGAGATATGATAAATTGTTCTAAATTTATTTTTCTATTATAATGATATTAGACAAACAAACAATTGAGCATCAAATGGATTAGATTTAACAAATTCATTCAAAATTTTAAATAGAACGTGTGCAATTTTATTGCGTATTCTAAAACTGTAAAAGATTTTCTACAATGATTTATCATATGTCATAGTTATTTATTCAATATTAATGACATAAATAGATAAGTAAAGAACAAATGCACGCTCTCGCGAATTGAACTTTGACACTGTGAAACAAAGTTATGTTGTTACTAATAACAACATAAACAAAGTTATGTTGTTAGCAATAGCAACATAAAACAAAGTAAAGTATGTAAATTAAGTTTATAATTTCAATTTAAAAATTTTAAACTTAATTTACATATGATTACTTTCTTCTTGTTGTTATTAACAACATGACTTTGTTTATGTTCTTACTAAAACATGAACAAAGGAATAATATTTAATTTAATTTTAAAATGTCACTTCATAATATCTAGCAATTGTTTTACCTCCTGCCCACCTTGTCAAGGTAATATGTTCAATTCTCGCGAACGTTGATTTGTCATTTAATTATCAATTTATGTTATTAATTATGTAGATAATTATGACATATCATTGTAGAGGATTTTCTGCAGTTTTAGAATACGAAACATATTGGTCACGTTCCATTTAAAATTTTAAATATATTTAGTAAATCTAATCCATTTTTTGGCAAAAATAAATGTTGAACAACTTTTCTTTTATTAAATTTTGTCTGGATTTGACTGTATTTTGACAATTTTGACTGTATGTATTATACAATAAGTGAGTATGGTTGTATATACAATAAAACAATACTTACTACTAAAAATAACAAAAATTTGTGGACGGTACCGCCATCCTATCTGTCATATACTGGAAATCTTACATTATACATTAAACAAAGTACCCTGTAACTTTTAAATATTTTGATAGTCTTTGTTATTCTTTTTAAAATAATACCAAACTCTTAGGGGTCCAACTCTTATGGATCCAAAGATTTAAAATCTCTATTTGTCGCGATTTACCGACGTTCAACATACAATTAATTCCTAAACAATAGTAGATAAAAGAAATCTTATATAGGAAACAATATTTTACATTCTAGGAGACCTATAAAATGGTACTTCCTGCAATTTAAAAACATTGTTATCAGTGGTGGGTCCAAATTATAATTTTGGGAGGGGTTCAAACTGGTCACATATCTATTACACCCAAATAATTTTATTTAATTTTTAAGAATAATTTAAATTTTGAATATAATGGCGGTTTGAATTTGATTAACCCCTCCCCTAAATTCGCCCTTGATTAATGTTTAAAAAAAGTCATTTAATTAAATGGTGTAAATATAGGTTATGTTTATTATTTTAATATTGTCAAACTGAAAGATTATTACAGATAGCAAAATATTAAATTCAAATGGATGCTAAGTACGCTTTTCATGATTACAGTGCAGTTATGGATTTCTGTGCTAATTGATTATTATTCTAAACAACTATTGAAATAAATGAATTTAATACACTACTTATGACAATCAAAACTAAATAGATCAACCTTTGTTTTATGCAAAATATAATAAAACGTATCACTTCCAGTATATGAAAGATGGGGTAGCGGCACCGCCTATGAAATTTTTGTTACTATAGGATTTTAGTCACTGGCTAGAGGACTAAAAGACATTAAAACTATGGAACTGTACATTATGGATCAGATAAGCTATGGAACAGATTATAGCCAATTTCCAGCGGATGATTATAAGTGAACAATCGTTCATTTTTCTCATTCGCGCGGTTCTAATCATCACTACTTGTTCATCCCTTCGAAACGTCATTCATGACCACGAATGAAGTACCTCTCGAGCTGCTTCACTGTCAATCATGCCGACGCTGTGAGCGAGTGGTTAAGATGCATGGCTACCACTACAAAGATCCTGGGATCGATTCCCAGCGTAGAAGATAGTTGGTAATTGAATCTAGGAACACACGATACGAGGTCGGTAATTATAAGAGGAAGGTAACTATAATTTATCATGTACATCTATAGGGGTAGATCAAACTTCGGTACAGTGTGTGCGGGTTGGTACGCCCTATAAAGATCTCTTTACGAGTTAATCAATAAATTTAAAGGTTGATAAAGACGAAATTATCTGATAACCTACCTTCCCTATCAGCGTGGATGGTAGAGGCTCGACGTTAAAAAGTCGGTGAGAAGCCTAAAAGGCAGAAATAGGCCGTCTATAAATAAGTGTATTAAAACTTTCAATCTTGATGACAGATATCAGCTGAGAACTAATGAGAATTAATGAGTACCTGTGGTGAGAACTAACATCTACCTATGTTAACTGTCGCCTGTATATCCTTATAGGGTATCTTATCCTCATAATTATCCACACTCGAGCAAAAAGTTATGTTGACATAAGTAAATGAATAGTCAATTCATCAATTCCTATCAGTTGCGTCGGTTATAGGCCACGGCCAGGCCAAGGCGAAAGAACGCCGACGGTAAATAAATATAAGAAGAAGAAGAAGTACTCGTTTTTACATAGGTAAATAAATATAAATGCTGTAATCAACATAATGAAGGAAAGTACTGTAATATTTAATTAGTGTGGACAAAATAAATGTATTACTATAACATGAAATACAAATATGCAAATTAGAATATAATATATGCAGTCGAATTTGAGTAACCATAATTATAAGACAGAACCTGAACTAAAATAATTACATACTAGAGTTTTCATATAGTAGCAACCCTGAAGAAATCGCAGAAAGTAAAAACAGAATGCATTTCAAAAAATAGTAGAAAGGTTCAAAATAAAGACTATCAGGAAGGTCTGTTTTATAAGATATTCAAAAACAAACCGTAGAAATGAGTTATTTTGTAAAACAAATAAATTTATAACTAAAATGATTGTATCCATATTCTTTTTTAATTAATTCAATTTCTAGTTTTGAGTTTTCAGAAAATTACATATAAATTAGTAAAATTCTATTTAATTAGTAGATTATTCATAATTTTTTTACATAAATGTTCATATAAAACTTATTTCCTTATAATATCAATATAGAGGAAATAAATGTTATATATTGTACATGATGTTCTAAAACAATAATAAACAAGTAGGTGTCAAATGTGGACAATTTACTCTTACATTAATTCCATTGCAATAGGTAGTCCGTAGTTTTTCAGAGAAACCCCTCTAAAGGATACCAGAATTTCAATTTGGAAGGAAGTCTCATGAGTCAGTCAATTGTGAAGTATTAATTTAGTTATTAGTTTTAAGTAAACTGAAATTTAAATCACATTTATAAGGGACGCTATTATAACTTTTCCATTTTCAGATACAGATGCTATAAACATAAATTTTTATGTTTCCAATGAAAACAAACAATAAAATGAAGGCTATTTAAAACGGCTGTCATTATGAACAAAGATGACCAAAGGGATGATCAAGAATATGATTAGATCATCTGCTCGAAATTGGCTTATGAGTAAACTGTTGCGTAATTCTTCGACAAATCCAAAAATAAAAATAGGTGTGATCAAGTATTATAAAAATATTCTAAACATCCAATTTATAATTAGGTACTATCATATAATTTTTATGTAGAAAACATGTCTCTATTAACGCACGTACAAACTATGGTAGTTTGCTTTCCTTAATCAGTATTTTGTTTCTAATTGGCATATTTCCATTTCTTTGTTCCGTTATTTTTATAATTTTCAGACAACTGATGTTCAGAATCCTCTCAAATAATGATCTAAACCAATGCAAACTTTGAAGTGCGTTGCAGTGTAGGTGCTCTGAGTTTTAAGCTGTATACCACTGATGCCAAATTCGACGTATCCTAATTTAAAGATTGATTTCATTTTATTATTAGTTATGTTGGAAGCATTGTTATTTTATTTTAATTAGTTCACTGCAATGTTAATATGAATCTATATATCTATTTTTTTTTATTCTCAGCGCTAAAATATAATTCATTTGTTGTAACCCCTAGGGGTTTTTATCTTTCATAACCCATATAGGTGTGTAATACTTATAGGTATATGGAAGATTTAGGATTCATGTTTTGAGAATTTTTTCTATTTCACTTTAGTACGTCTCTTGTATTTCATATAAAAAGTTTTTTCCTTATCACCTCCCTGCCCCCCTTGAATTTCTTATTAACGGATTGCAGTAATTTCAATACAAATCACGTACTAAGGTGAAATAGAAAAAATTCTCAAAAAATTAATCTTGTATCTTTCATATACCTATAGGTATTACATACCTATATTGTATATGAAAGATAAAAATTAGGAGCATCGGCAACGTTCACGTCATTACTTAGGACAGCTGATTGACTTTTTATCAGTGAAAATATGACGTTTATCCTTTTAATATCTCTATAATTCATGAATTTGTCGAATTAATATACATATAAATAAAATTATTCGACATTTTGCAGCGACAATAAATAGCGGAGTAAAATTTAGAATACTTTTATTTGAAATATTAATAAATCATTTATTGAATTTTTATTTTAGCATAAAAATGTACGATAATCCACAAAGTTTGCAAGATCTTTGCTTTGAGTGCATATGTGATCATCATAAATCAATTTTCTATCCATATTCTGAAATACCAGAACGATTCGAAGGTAGCATTTTAAGTATAGATGATAGTCTTGCTTTAGATGTTACAGATATTTTCACACTCGACAATATACTAGATCGAAAATATAGATTTAAAGATCCTGATATTTATCTGTTTCCTGAATTATCTGAACGATTATTAGGACGGGTATGTAATTTTACAAATATTAGGCACAAAATTTATTTATTTTCTTTATAGTTTGTAGAGAAAAATATGTTAACCAATTCTACCCTGAATTTATTTAGTGGCAAAAATACAAAATTAAGAAAAGTTAAATTAAAAAACGCCAAACTTAGTAATGAAGGAATAAAAATACTCTATGAACATAATATTGATGAATTAGAATTTGTAAATATGAAAGGTGTAACGTTGTTAGGGAAATTATTGAGTAAGTATTAACTATTAATAATGCTTATCTAATAATAAATTAGCTGGGCGACTATAGGTAGTTAGGAGTTACGTACTTTTTAACTACATCTCTCTCATTAGCAAAATAATCTACATGATTTTCCCAGTGAGATGAGAATGCATTTTATTCATGCAGTTTTAATATTAAAATATAATTGTAAAAGTTTTTTCTATATACAATATTAACAGTGTATTTTTGACGTCGAATTATTACTGCTACGAAGACGCTTATCGGGGAGATAATGTGATCTAAAGATAATCAATATTTATTAACTGATCTAATTTTTTTAATAAAAGTTACTTTATTTATGGTTACTTGAGCGAATAAACTTATGTCAACATTATATTCCTTTATGTTTGAGCCCAAAATATATTACATCCTCAATTATTTAAAAATTAAAGTACATGTGAAATGTTAGAAATCTGTATTCTTTAATTGTTGCATTATTGAATTTTAGATTGTTTAAACGATTATTGTATATCGAATTTGGTCAATTTAAATATATCAAGAGGTACCTTGAATGACTTGTCCCGGACAGCTGTACTCGCACAAATGGCTAATTTTAAAAAATTACGTTCATTAAATGTTTCCTTCACGGAGTTTGGTCAGCAAGCCTTAAATGGATTATGTGAAAATTTGAAATTTTTGGAGAAATTAGATATTTCTGGTACCAGTGTTCTATGTGTCAAACCATTGCTATTGATAAAGGATACGTTAAGAACGCTTGTGGCTAGTGTAAGAAAGTTTGTTTTATACAATAATACAATAATTTAAGCGTGTTATGCATGAATTGAATAAGCGTCTAATTTATAGTTTGAGAAATACAATTTGGCTTCTAAGAATTAATTATCAGCGATAAAAAATCTTTATCGATCAGGATTTATTATTGACCTCATCTAAAATAAATATCGTCCTGATTAACAATTTAACGTTTAGGATTTAAAAGTGCGAACTTTATATAATTTATTATTATTACTGTGGGAATACCCGAGCGACTAATTCTTGTCAACACGTTCCAAAGTCGGGTAATATTAGACATGGGCGTACACAGGGTCGAGGGCGGGCAAGGGCAGCTGTCCTTACGTTATCAATTATTCAGTATATTAATTATTAGTTACTTTTTTAATAATTGCTTTATCTTTAGCTGAATAGCCAATGCAAAATTTGTTTTAAAATATTTTATTTATTCTTATATATTTTTTTAAATATCGTTTAGGATTTGCCATCCATAAACCTAATGACCGAAACAATAATAGAATTAGAAAATCTCAGACATTTAGATATTAGTCTGATAAAGGAGAAATTTGACGATCTGCAGAATGTCGCCATTTGCGATATTTTGGAAAGTACAGATAAATTACAAAGGCTCGTATATTTGGATATTTCCGGATGGCAAGATTTGATACCTCGAAATATGTTGGAAGCATTCGTTGAATCTCATCCACATTTGAGGTTTGTTTTCTTTGTATGAACTAAAATATTCGTTAAATAAAAGGCCATTTTCGGAAACTTTTGGAAATATCGTTTGCAATAAATTTATTGCAAATTTTGTGGAGCATTGGTAATTGAATCAGTCATTTTGAAACCGGCTAAAATATTTATATTTCATTAGTAAATTATATACCAAACTGTACGAAATCCAAGTAAATCCTCTTAAATCTTGAATTATCCAAGATCTTTATTTTATCTTCCATTCTCTTTATAATTGTGATTTCCGTTTCTTCTATTCTTCCTTCATATTCATCTAGAATTTGTTCCTTCTTTTCCCACTCAGATTTGAATTCGCAATCTTTCTTTTTTCTCCTTCCCCATTATACTTGTATTTTTATTATACCCGCTTTTTTCCAATCCTCTCTTAACTTTTTACTTTATATCCTCATTTTTTTCTTCTTTTATTGATATATTGAGTGTACTTATTCTATTTGTTACAATCTACATTATTATGAAACACACGTAATAGTCTTTTTAATATTTTTGTATTAAAATTGGAATATTTATAGAACTCATTCTTATTATGTTGATTGTAACTTTTGTACTTACGAAATTTTGTAGGTATTTAGGTTTAGTTTTAAATCCAACCTCATTTGAATATTTCTTATCGGAACCTACAGAGGAGCGTTATACAAAATATTTAACAGTCGCCGGATTGGGCAATGAGGAACAGATTAAAATGGCTTTAACTAAATATTATGACCGTTGTATTTATGTACAAAAATCACTATATCATTTATTCCAATTAACTAGTGCTAGGTAAGTGACAAAATTTGAATTCATAAAGACCCAAATTACTGCTTTTTTTAATGTGTTTATACTTTGTTTATGGAAGCTAAGAAAAACACTGAAGCAATTATTAGAGTTTTACTTTTATAAAAGCGGGATCGTGGTTTTATATTATTTTCTTTTTATAACCACCATACCGCTTTCTTTCTTTTTTTTTTGTAAAGTAAAGATGCTCATGCATGAGTCTCAGGGATGGAAATTATTGCCGCTTCGATTACTTTTATTTTCCTGTACTCATTTATATAT
>WYDF02301596.1:0-15551 GCA_009867245.2 Adranes taylori
GGCAGGCTGATGGGGTGTCATTAGGAGGGAAAAAGATTTGGTCGCTTGGGTATGCAGATGATGCAGTGTATTTGGCAAGTAGTAAGGAAGAGATGCAGGAAGTGATTGATAGAGTGAGTAAGTATATGGGTGAAAGAGGATGGGAAATAAACGTGAACAAGACGAAAGTAATCGGGTGCAAAATATGGGGGGGGGGGTTGCAAAAGAGATGAATTCTGAATTCTGGGTGAAAGAAATGAAGTATCTAGGATAATGGTAAGTCGGAATAGGTCTGCAAATGAGCATGTAAAAATGGTAGTAAGAAAAGTTCAGGTAGCGGCGGAAAGGATGGAGTATGTTTGGAAGAGGAAGTTTGGCGATTCTATTTTAATGAGGCTGATGATATTGAAAGTATGTGTAAGGAGTATTAAGCTGTATGGTGCTGAAGTGTGGGCGGTTAAGGAGAGAAAGAAACTGGAAGGGGGGATAATGAGATACATGAACAGAATGCTAGGAGTGGAAAAATCAGCGCCGTGTGAGATGGTGAGACACGAATTGAATGAAATGAAATGTTGGGTGTATGGAGTGAAGAAGATGGTAAGGTATGAAAGGAAAGTGATGGGGGACGTAAGCGATAGATTGGTTAAGAAAGTATATTTGGAAGATATGTGATGCAAGAAGGAAGAAGAGAACGAATGGGTGGGAGAAAGAAGGAGGTTATATGAGAGGTGCGGATGGTCTATGTGTGAATGGTATGAAAGGGTTTATCGGGGGATATGTAGTGAAATTGAGGTGGAACAGAGGTTAAGGGATATAGAATTGCAAAAGAAGTATGAGAGAATAAGAAGGGGAAGGTACAACAAGAGATATGAATATTTGATGGTGGAAGATAGAATGCCTGAATATTTAAGATCGGAGATGGGTATGGATGAGAAAAGAATGATTTCAAGATTTAGATGTGGTAGTGAGGAATGCGGAAACAAGTATTGGACGAATGAAGAATATAGAAAGTGTAGAGCGTGTGGAATGGAGAATGAAACATGGGAACATTGGGTGAGCTGGTGTATGGGAATGGAATGAGGATCAACGACAGGTAGATGTAAACTGGAGATGTGTATGGGTGAGAAAGGGAAACATACGGACATAATTTTTGAAAGGGAATAGGGACGTTTTTTATCCCTTCTTCGCCCAATTTGTGTGCAGGTGTATAAGAAGGTAGAGTGTGGGGGTAATGGAAGGGGAAAGATAAGGGAGGATTGTGTAAGGTATAGTCTACGGTAATATAATTATTGTTTGTTTGATTAGTGGGGAATTGAAATGTTTAATTTTAGAATGATTGTGTTATACATAAGGAGCAGTTTGTTTGCGATTGTAGAGGGTTAATGTAATTCGGGGTGCTGTTTTTTTTTCGTTGTTAAATAGTATTGTGTAATATTTTTGTAATAATATTAGGTAGGGGGTACTTTTTATTTTAAGTGTTTTTAGTATTTTTAGTTTAAGATGGGGTAATTATGAATAATGCTTATGTAAGCAGATTATGTCAATAAAGGTTTTTTTTTTATTTGATTTGTGGTACCAAAAGTGGTATAAAAATACATATATAATTATATATTATTAATTATTCTTGCAACAATAATTAAAACAGGACAAATTCCATATTTTTTGGACTTCCTTTTAGGTTCGGGGCTCTAAATTGCATTCGAAGCTCTCGCACCCTACGAAAGCTTCGATTCACATCGCAATAAAAGAATTTAAAAATTTTGGGGGCAAGTACAAAATTTTCTAAATACGTTCCTGTATCATCGTACGTATACTAGTTGCTTAATAAATTATTTAGTTAATCGCTTCATAGAAACTCATGTTGTATTATAACAAAACTCACCTTGATTCTTTATCGTGTATAAAAAAAATTAATAATAAAAACCATACACATGCATATAATCCATTTGTAATCATCTGTAAACGCTCTAAAAGCAGTGGCGTATTAATATATTTTATTTTACGTAAAAACTACAAAATCGTATATTTTGGAAAAAATATTTTCTCAAGAATTAAAAACAAACTAATTTGAGGAACTTCCTAGAAATTTGAGGAACTTCCTAAACTAATATCCAGTGTAAAATATAAAAAATAAATTAATTAAAAAATAAATAAAACTCAAATTAACATACCCGTGCTTTAAATTCGACGAAATATAAGAATTTGGTTTGGTGCATAAATTTAGAAATGATTTTGTTGAAAACCTAAAAAAAAAAAAATAACAAAAATAGAAATAAAAAAACATTTTGCCATTTTGTTTTTTAATATGTATACATGAAGTGCGCCTAAAAAAACCTAAGGCTTTTTATTCAACAAACATGTTGTCTAAGAGGCTCACTTAGTGGCGTCATGCAGATAATGGGGTCGGGGCGTCATACAAATTTGAGTACGAAAATTATAATTCCGTCCAAAAATTTGTATTCACTGAAAATTTTTTTTTCGCCGGATTTATTGGATTCATTCCTTCTCACTGGATTTTGTATAGTTTATGCAAACAAGTTTCCAGTCCTTTCACTTGGTTTTATATTTCAATGTTCTCCGAGTTTTGTGGTTGCCTCCAAAATTTTCCAAATTGCTCCATATTCTTTTCTAGTTGTGATGAGTTTACTTTTATCGCAGAAACTTCACCATGTGGATCACGCGGGATCGCGACTATTAATCTTACAAATTGCACTCGTCAATATCACTATCACTTGAAATCACATAATCTTGAACACAACAAAAAAAATTCAAAGCTATTTCACTTATTTAACAACAATCTTATTTCCATGACAAAATCCGGCATTTGCATAGCTGAAAATGTTAGATATCGTCAATTTAAATTATTAAATTAATAATATTGATGGTTTGCAATGAAACTTGCCTAATGTTGAAACTATTTCGATCTTTCTATGTCTCTAAAAGCATAACAATTATTTAAGGATTAAGTCCTGGCCAGGATCTTTTACAGTATTGATCAGTGACATTTATAGAAAAGGACAATTTGACAATATTTAAATTTTTAAACGTAGTCATTTCATACGATAACACCCAATACAAACTTTACTTCCATTTTAGTTCAAATGCAACCCTCAATTTTTATTATATAATTTTGTTTTGTATTAAGTGTTTTCATATGAAATGACCTATTATTATTTTCTTTGGAGTCAATCTAAAACTTTTATATTGATTTAAAGAAACAGTTAGTAATAATTAATACAATATTTACAGTACCCAATGCATGTTTTTGAAATCTCTTTAAGACAGTAGGGTATGCAGAAAAATATTACGTGGAGTAGGTCATATTGTTAAAGGTGCAAAAATAAAATTGCATAATTTCTTTCACACAAACTTTTGGGCATAGATTTTCTCCACATTAGTTCAAATGAATATCGGCAGTAGTTCAAAATTTTAATACCTTATTTTACTTTGTATTAAGTGATATCATATGAAATGATCAAACTATTTTGCGAATTACAAAATGAACATTTACATCAATCAATCCGAATTTGTTATATTATTAAACAAAACTACGTAACTTTCAATTTATTAATAAACTATGAATGTATTTTCAAAGGGTTTTTCTTAAGGGTTATAAAACTTTAATATCTGGAATTTTTACATTGATTGAACTAATTAATTAGAAGATAATACAAACTTGATGCTATTCAATGCATGTTTTTGAAATTCTTTTAAGGCAGTAGCGTACACACAAAATATTGCGGACAGAACGGGATATTGTCTAAGGTGACAAAAATAATATTGCTTAATGTTTGTCATGAAAACTTTTGGGCTTTTTGTACTTAAAATTTTCAATGGAGGTTATTATACAGAATTGTCTTATAAATATTTGGACTTCCAGAAATTCGTGTAGAATTTTTTATAAAATTGATTGAATTCTGTGCCAACTTTTTTTAAAATCCAATGAGAATTCTTTAATTTTTATAATATACATATTTGAAAAATCAGTGCAGATTTTTTATAAAATTTTCAAAATTTTATATAAAATTCATAAAATTTTATTAGATATTTGAAGAATCACCACTGCTGTTTCTTTATTCTTAATATTTTTGGACTTCGGGAAATCTCTGTTTATTTTGTACACAATTTATAGAATATTTCAATTATGCAAATTTCATGGCATTGTTTGCAAAATTGTTGGAATTTCATTATATAGCCACAGAAACCCTGCAGAGTTGTGATAAAGATTTTGTTTTTCGGAAAATTACCTTACCTTTTTCTTAAACTGCTGGAAATTACTCGAGTTCTAACAATTCTATACAGAATTATTAAAATTGTATACAAAAGTTTCAAACTTTCATTATATGTTTGGGGAATTCCTGCAGAAGTTTTATAAATGTCTTGGAATTCGGAAAATGTTCACGATGAAATTCTATGCAGAACTAACACAATCGTACACAGAATTCTTAAACTTTTATACAGGATTCTTAGAATGCCATTACATATGTGGAGAATCACCGCAGATTTGATTATACAATTCTTGAAGTGTGTACAGTTTTTGAAATCATATATAGAAGTCATAGAATTATATAGAAAATTTTTGGAATTTTAGAATTTTATTAATTTTCTAAAAATTATCATCGATTGTTGCCGCAAGACTTTTTAATAAAATTCTTAGAAATTCCTACAAAGACCTCAGAATTTAAAACGAATTCTTGACATTTTATATAAAAGTTTTGTAATTTCAATACATATTTCGAGCCCCAGATAAATTTTTTATACTTTCTTGGAATTAGCGGAATTTCCACAAACTGTTGCAAATTCTTAAACTTATATAGTTTATTAACAAAATATTTAATTTTATGGAACAGGAGAAAGCATAAAAAATTATTTTAGGTTTAAGTCTTGTCCAGGATTGTTTATACAACTGATCAGTGATATTTATAGAAAAGGACAATTTGACAAAATTTAAATTTTCAAATGTGGTCAATTCATATGATAACACCCAATACATAGTTTATTTCCATTTTAGATCAAATAAACTTATGACCAGTAGTAACTGTCAATATTTTATTCATTAATTTTGTTTTGTATTAAGTGTTGTCATATGAGATCACAAAACTATTGTTATTTTCTTGGGTGTCAACATGTAACTTTTAAATTGATTTAAATAAACATTCGAAATTAATACTCCTACAATATTATATGTTTTTAAAATCTCTTTAAGACAGTAGCGTAAGCAAATTTCTTTCCGAAAACTTTTGGGCTTTGTGTATGGGGCATCAATTCAAGGATAGATAGCCTTACTATTGAATATCAGACGATAAATAAGTTCGTGTTTGAAGTCAAAAAATTTTTAAAAAAATTATTTTAAAAGTATTTGGTCACTTTAAAACAAATTTAAAACTGAGATATGCAATCTATTTTTTCAAAATTTTCAAGGGAGATTATTATACAGAATTATCTTAGCATTCGACAAATTTCCACAAACATTTTATGAAATTCTTAAAACTTCCTACAGAATTATTCAAATTTTATACAGCGTTATGGTATTTTATATAAAATTCCTCAAATTATAATGCAGAGAATCTCGGCAGATTTTCTATAAAATATTTGAACTTCCAGAAATGCGCGTAAATTTTTTTACAGAATTCTTGAAATTTTATATAAAATTCCTTAAATTTAATGTAAACTCTAGATTTGTAGATTTTTTATATTTTCAAAATTTGGTACATAATTTCCAAAACTTTATTAGATATTTGAGGAATTACCACGCGCATTTCTGGAAGTTCAAATATTTTATAGAAAATCTGCCGAGATTCTCTGCATTATAATTTGAGGAATTTTATATAAAATACGATAAAGCTGTACTAAATTTGAATAATTCTGTAGGAAGTTTTAAGAATTTCATAAAATGTTTGCGGAAATTTGCCGAATGCTAAGACAATTCTGTATAATAATCTCCCTTGAAAATTTAGAAAAAATAGATTGCATATCTCAGTTTTAAATTTGTTTTAAAGTAACCAAATACTTTTAAAATATTTTTTGTTTTAATTTTTGAATTCAAACACTTGAACTTATCGCAGAAACATTCTGCAACTAGGTTCGTGGAAGTCGATTCGGGAAAAAAACCACCATATGTGCGAGAATACTAAAATCTGATCAAAAGTGACCCAAAGTAAAGAAAAATAGTAAAAATTCCAACGTCTCCTGTAACTCATATTCGCCAAGAATACAATATAGAACAAGAACCAATTTAAACGAGAGCCTATTCTCTTTGAAGTGAATATATATATATATATATATATATATAGAATTTTTCTCTGGCCGCTATCAACAACGAATTATCAAAGTTCTACTATAAAAGGAATTCTAATTTTGTTGGCGCAAGCGTTATTCGAGCTACATTGTATTTATAAATCAAATGAAATAAAAGAAACAAAAAAAGACCTTGCATAACTCTGACATAAGTGTGGGCCGATAGCCAAAATTATAAAAAACCACATCAGCTTCTCCATAATAATAGAAACCTTGAAATTATTAGATACATACAGCAGATATCAACAGTCGCTTGAAAATGGACAAAGGCCGAAATGCATCGCGATAAACAAAAATTTAACAAGCTAAAATATTTCGCATATATGTAACTTATTGTTTATAAACAAATTATATAATAAAATTAATTATAGACGAACGTAATAAACCCACATATTATAATGATTATTCGTACTAAAAATACAAAACCTGACCTACATTTCGCATAATTGAAATAATTATTTTAGTATCCAATAAGCGAACACCTAATAAAAATTGCAATGTAAAATTCAATTACGTTAATTAGGTTCAGAGTATCAATTAGTAGATTACGCACTTTTTTAAAATTTCATTTGACATTTTTGTGAAATAGCTGAATTAATAAATTTATTACAAAGTTAAAAATAATTTAATTAACAGGTAATCAATAGATGTAATACAGCTAATTAATGTATTTTGCAAGCGGTTTGCTCATGTTTAATTGAATTAGTGAGATGAAAAACAGTACAAGTCCAAATTCTGCCGTCTTTATTTTATGTTATGTTACATTATAAATTTGTTTTAAATATGAAGAAAAATAAGATGAGATTAGTGATGTGACAATATAACAGTAACTGTTGCTAATAATTGGTTATTTCAAAATCAGTTGTTACAAATATAAGTTATAAATTTGTGCCAACTATCAGAATCAAAATAAACAATCGTAATGTTTATTACTCATCGCGAATGAATGCCTTCTGATTCCTGACGGGTATAAAGTCAATAATTGATAACTGTTCTATTTGATATTTACTAATAGTTACTTACAGTAATATTAAAACAACTAATTATTAATACTAGTTACTCAGCTAACTATTAGTGATATGATGATGTTAATAACTAGTTACTGTTATTAAAAACTACTGATATAACTGTTATAATACCTGCAACTGTAATTAATATATAGTTATTTTAAAATTTCTGTAACTAGTAGCAAATTCCAAACAAACTAATTTTCTGTTTTTTTCAGTTATTGAAATTGTAGACATCATAAATCAGAGTGCCATCATTTCCGATAAATAATAAACATTACGATTGTTCAGAATTCATAAAATATTTTTGTTTCAACTGTTAATATATGAAAATAAAAATAAATGAAAGCAATCTGATGTCTAGCGGCTACAATTTCAACCGATATTTACTGATAACTGTTTATTTGATTTTGGTAATAGTTTCCATAAAATAAAGTTATTTTAAAATAACCAGTTATTCATAACAGTTAATGTTATATCGTCACATCACTACTATAATACCATAATTGCTATAAATAACTAGTCATTTTAAAATAATTGTAGGTAACTATCATCAAATACCAAGTATAACAGTTTACGGTTATCAGTTATTGAAATTGTAGCTATCATAATTCATAGTGCTTTCATTAACGATAAATAATACCCATTGCAATTGTTAGTTTTAGAAAATCGCAATGTCTGTTATTAACCGGGAATGACTGATTTCTGGTGGCTACAAATTCAATAAATGATAATATCTGATAACTGTTATATTAGATATTTGTTATTGTTTTTGAAGTACTTGGCAATTTCAAAATAACCAGTTACTAATAACAGTTATTTCGTCATTTCACTACTAATTGCGTAACGATATTAATAGTTAATTACTGTTATTAATAACGATTGATATAACTGTTATAATACCAGTAACTGTTATTAATATCTAGTTGTTTTAAAAATACTGTAACTAGTCGTAAATTCCAAACAAAATAGTTTTCGGTTATTTTCAGTTATTGAGATTATAGCCATCATAAATCAGAGTGCTTTCATTTCCGATAAATAATAAACACTACGATTGTTTAGAATGCATAAAATATTTTTGTTTCAACTGTTAATATATGAAAATAAAAATAAATGAAAGCGTTCTGATGTCTAGCGAATACAGTTTCAAAAGATATTCACTGATAATTGTTTATTTGATGTTTGGTAATAGTTTCCTACAGTTATTTTAAAATAACCAGTTATTAATGACAGTTAATGTTATATCGTCACCTCACTACTAGAATACCAGAATTGTTATAAATAACTAGTCATTTTAAAATAATTATAGGTAACTATCATCAAATACCAAGTACAACAGTTTTCGGTTATCAGCTATTGAAATTGTAGCTATCATAATTAAGAGTGCTTTCATTTACGATAAATAATACCCATTGCGATTGTTAGTTTTAGAAAATCGCAATGTCTCTTATTAATCGGGAATGACAGCATTCTGATTTCTGGTGGCTACAAATTCAATAAATGATAATATCTAATAACTGTTATATTAGATATTTGTTATTGTATTAGAGTTACTTGGCAATTTCAAAATAACAAGTTATTCATAACAGTTAATTCGTCATCTCACTACTAATGGCGTGACGATATTAATAGTTAATTAGTGTTATTAATAACGATTGGTATAACTGTTATAATACCAGTAACTGCTATTAATATCTAGTTATTTTAAAAATACTGTAACTAATAAAAGTATAACAGTTTTCGGTTTTCAGTTATTGAAATTGTAGCCAATCAGAATTCAGAGTGCTTTGATTTATGATAAAATATCCATTGCGATTGTTTATTTTTAGAAAATCGCTATGTCTGTTATTCATCGGGAATGAATGCATTCTAATTTCTGATGGCTACAAATTTAATAAATGATAATATCTAATAACTGTTATATTAAATATTTGTTATTGTATTTGAGTTACTTGGTAATTTTAAAATAACCAGTTAGTAATAACAGTTATTTCGTAATCTCACTACTAATGGCGTGACGATATTAATAGTTAATAACTGTTATTAAGAACGATTGATATAACTGTTATAATACCAGTAACTGTTATTAATATTTAGTTATTTTAAAAATACTGTAACTAGTAGTAAATTCCAAACAAAATAGTTTTCGGTTATTTTCAGTTATTGAGATTGTAGCCATCAGAAATCAGAGTGCTTTCATTTCCGATAAATAATAAACATTACGATTGTTTAGAATGCATAAAATATTGTTGTTTCAACTATTAATGTATGAAAATAAAAATAAATGAAAGCATTCTGATGTCTAGCGAATACAATTTCAAAAGATATTCACTGATAACTGTTTATTTGATGTTTAGTAATAGTTTACTACAGTTATTTTAAAATAACCAGTTATTAATAACAGTTACTGTAATACCGTCACCTCAATACTATAATACCAGAACTGTTATAACTAACTAGTCATTTTAATGTAATAAGCAACTATCATCAAATACCAAGTATAACAGTTTTCGGTTTTCAGTTATTGAAATTGTAGCCATCAGAATTCAGAGTGCTTTGATTTATGATATATAATATCCATTGCGATTGTTTATTTTTAGAAAATCGCTATGTTTGTTATTCATCGGGAATGAATGTATTCTAATTTCTGATGGCTACAAATTCAATAAATGATAAGTGTTCTCTTAGATATTTGTTATTGTATTTGAGTTATTTGTTTAATTTTGTTATTAATTTTGTTTCAGCTGTTAATATATGAAAATAAAAATAAATGAAAACATTCTGATGTCTAGCGGCTACAATTTCAAGCGATATATACCAATCACTGTTATATTTGATAATACTGTTATTCTTATACCGTTACTATTATATCGTCACCTCGCTACTATAATAACTAGTCATTTTAAAATAATTGTTAGTAACTATCATCAAATACCAAGTATAACAGTTTTCGGTTATCAGTTATTGAAATTGTAGCCATCAGAATTCAGAGTGCTTTCATTTATGATAAATAATACCCATTGCGATTGTTAGTTTTAGAAAATCGCAATGCATGTTATTCATTGGGAATTAAAGCATTCTGATTACTGATGGCTACAAATTCAATAAATGATGATATCTGATAACTGTTATATTGTCACCTCACTACTAATAATACGACGATATTAATAATTGATTACTGTTTTAATATATACTGATATAACTTTTAAAATACCAGTAACTGTCAATAATAACTAGTTATTTTAAAATTACTGTACATAGTAGTGACTTACAGTTATTTAAAATAACAAATTATTAATAACAGTTACTTTTATATCGTCACCTCACTAGTAATGATGTGATGATATTAAGGACTTATTACAGTTATTAATAATTAGTGTTATAATTGTTCTAATATCAGTAAAATAACTGTAAATAAATAGTAGCTAATTTCAAATGTTATCGGTTATTGGTACTGTTATTAAGAACTACTGATATAATTACTATAATACCAGTAATACTTATAACTAATTATTTTAAAAACAATGTAACTAGTAGCAAATTCCTACACAATAATTTTCGGTTATTATCAGTTAATCAAACTGTAGCCATCAGAAATCAGATTGTTTTCCTTTCCAATAAATAATAAACAAAACTATTGTTTATTTTTATTCTCAAATATTAGTACCTGGTAAACATAAATTTAAGGTATAAAATGAATGATTTTTGTACCAACTGGCAATATATGTGAATAAAAATAAACAATCTCAATGTTTATTAACCACGGGAATAAAAGGATTCTGATTCCTGATGGCTACAATTTCAATAACTGATAACAATTATATTTGATATATGGTTATAGTGACTTACAGTTATTTAAAATAACAAGTTATTAAAAACAGTTACTGTTATAACTGTTATATCAGTAAAATAACTGTAAATAAGTAGTAGCATATATTTCCAATGAATTAGTTATCGGTTATCGGTAATGTTATTAATAACTACTGATATAACTGTTATAATACCAGTAACTGTTATGAATAACTAGTTATTTTAAAATTACTGTAACTAGTAGCAAATTCCAACACAATACTTTTCGATTATCGGCAAATAATAAACATTACGATTGTTATTATTTATACTTATATATCAGCAGTTGATACAAAACAAATCAGCAGTTGGTACCAACTGCTAATAAATGAGAATAAGAATATACAATGATCTAGGGTAAACATATAATTAAACACTGTCGGAAGAAAAACGCGACTACAGCGCACCACTGGTGCAGCCATTCAAAACTTATAATATAACTCCTCCTTCCATTGGTCAATGATTCATTCCTGAGAACTAAGTAGATGCATTACGAAATTGGTTCATTCTTTTGGAATAACGCTGTAAATTATTCACATGTAGGCTATAAAAACCTTTATTTAAATAATGTGCCAGTTTGTGATGGAAATTTATTTAAACAATAGTCAATGACCACCTATTGCTAAAAGTGTATTTCCGCACACCATTTAGGGCTACACGCATACAAGGTCTCAAGACAGATCAAATGTTTCCGAAATGTAAATTGCTTTAGTATGCAAATTACACCGATAAATAAAATATGTACATAAATATGATTACAATAGCTTTAAACTTACTTTGATTGTGGGCTTGCCATTGCTTGATTAAAGTCCCCTGTCGAACTCCAACGTTTATGTAAACCACTTACACCACCACCACCCATCACAGCATGTGTACTAACAGCGGATGATGCGCTAGGCGGTCGTGCAGTTCCACCGGTCGTAGTTCCTCCACCGGAACGCAGAACGCCCGAATGGTGATGATGATGGGTATTGTTCGTGGTGCTCGTATTAATTGGCTGCGGGGTAGCGCGAGGCGATGGCGACGAAGGTACAGGTGAAGCACCACTACTCGTACTATGACCTCCATCGCTATGCAACGAACCAGTGGATTGATGATGATGTGGCGCGTGGGAGGAGATCTATGGAGGAAAATGTCAAAAATATCGTGCAGATTTCAAGAAAAATGATTCGTGCAAGTAGAATAACATTTTTCGAAAATTTAAATAATCTTAAAGTAAATGGTGACTAGTCATGTTACAACCTTCATGTGACTTATAAGCTCCATCCGGTTAATGTCATCTAGTAGTTCCCTTCGTTAAGCACTCGCAACTTATAAAAAACAGTGCTTGAAAAATAAAAGTAACTCCGTTAGCAAATGAACTCCTGACCTCTGCTGACAGTCGTCGACGGTCACGAATGGCTATCAAAACCTTTTCTCAAAAGTTGGACTTCATAGAAAGATTTTCTTTATTGTTATGGAAAGTGCTAGCTCCGATTAATCACTTATTGGGATAAATCTAACGATTGCTTCGGGAAAAGGTCCAAAATCTTCTTCTCCTCGCCAGGTTACAAGTCTCTTCACATTCTGCTCCCACTGTAGCATTGAGCGCCCTTACGTAGTGTTCTTTCTGGCCGTGCCTCCATCACTGCCTTTGGCTTCCATCCCTTTCCCATTGTGTTCAAATATCCATACCAGCGCAACGTCCTTTTCTCCAATGTCTCGATAATTGTATCCTGCTATAACTGAATCCTTATAATGAAATTTCTGATGCGATCCCTTCTTGTCCGCCCAATATTATTCGCAAGTACCGCATTACACTCCCATGAAGTCGACTATGGTGTTTTTCCAAAGGAGTTCGACTTTCTGTGCCATACAGTAGCGTAGGGTGATAGATTGTTTTATACATCCTGATCTTCGTATTTTTGGTAATTTCCTTCTTTCCAACAATTGTCCTGCTAAGCTGATAATATACTTGATTCGCCTTCTGTACCCTGTACTTCATTTCTGCATCTGGCTTTCAATTTGAAGTGATTATAGTTCCAACGTACTAAAAGTTGGTTACCTGTTCCAATTTCTTGCCATCCTATTGGATATTAATTGATTCATGCTCCTCTTGTTTCGATACTACCATTACCCAACTCTTCTCGACTCTTCTCTACAACAACCGCCATTTGTAAATATTCCTGGTTCTTTGATGATGTCTCCAGCCCAAAAATGTACATCAAACAGTAAAACGTTCTGGATTCAGCAGTCCTTCAATAATCTCATATGGCTCCGCCAGTACTCAAATGCGCCAGTTTTATTTGTTAGTGTCGCCACGGAGATCGAAATGTGCTGCCACAATTCAGCCAGATTTTTTTAATCAAAATTGGAATCTGTCCTCAGTTTCACCAGTATCCATTCCTCAAACGTGGCTTAAACAGAGATAAGTGGCTGATCCATTTTAAAAATCATGTGTACAGCGATAAAGATAAACAAGTCCTTTTGCTGCATGATAGAGGTAAAACATATGGCAAGAACTTAGACGCTTGTACCTGTGGTCTAGAATGGAACTGCAGTTGCCTGGGAACATGATTCATAGTAGAAATTGCATGTTTTTTTGGTCCAAAATAAAAATATTTTACTCAAGCACAAGAAAAGACATCTTCGCCAAAGATCATTAGTTTCCAGCATTTGCTCTTAATTTCTATCTTAAGAGAAAAGAATTTTGTAGAATTACAAAGAAACAACGCTTAATAAGCCAAAATCAATAAAGGTTGGGCAAAACTTTGATAGAGCAACTTTTAATTTGTGTTTTCTGATAACTTTCGTATTATTCTTCTAAAAATGGATAGGCATTTTTTCAATTGCAGTATATCCTGGGCAGAATATCCTAGATCAGTATATCCAAGGCAGTATATCCATGGCAGTATATCCATAGGCAGCATATCCAAGGAGATATCCTGGATGGCAGTATATCCTGGCTCTGGAAGCAAGGGAGAGACTTGCAATCGGAAGAAAAGCAAGTTGGAGGTTAGTAGAGCCGAAAAGAGAGCATCCCTGGTGGAGATATGGCAACAAAGATGGAAATCGTCCAGAAAGGGCAGATGGACCAATGTCTCAGAAGCCGTTTGAGTGTACGGAATGTGAAAAGTGTGCACAGAGCAAGTCTTGTAAGACACAAAAGAAGTCATAGCGAAGAGAAGTCTTTCGAAAGTACGGAATGTGATTTCAAAACTGCACACAAAACAAGTCTTTTAAGCTACGAACTAACTCATAGGGGAGAGAAGCCTCTTGGGTATGAGGAATACGGTTTTCGGACAGCATTAAAAGCAAATGTTGTAAAATACAAACGAACTCAGAGCGGAGAGAAGCCGTTTGGGTGTACGGAATGTGATTTCAACACTGTATACAATTCAAATCCACAGACGATATCATAGCAAAGAAAAACTTTTCCAATGTACGGAAAGTGGCTATAAATCTGCAGTCAAAGCGATACTTGTAAAACGCAAACGAACTTATAGCCGATATGCGAAAATAGGGAGTCTGTTATGCGAGTACTGCCAACGACAAGAGGATGACGTCAAACAGACTACTACATTGCCAGGCATGGAATAGGCAAAGAAACATCAAACACGAAACGTCATGACGAGGATAAAAGCGTACACTTTGGCGGTGATGAGGACTAACGAATGCGCCGAACGTCGTAGAGGGCGCTAAAGTCATACAGTAACGAGTGACCGAGCCAGCGAAGTAAGCCCAACGAAAGCCACTCCAAAGTAATGCTAACGTGGTTTCAGAGTGCATGGAGGGAACCCCGGGTGATCCGCCAAGCACGGGAGTTTTTTAGGGCTGCTGCGTCTGAATTGCAGTATATTCAAGGCAGTATATCCAAAGCAGTATATCCAGGGCAGTACATCCAAGGCAGTAAGTATATACTGGATGGCAGTATATCCTGGATCTGGAAGCAAGGGAGAGTTGCCATATATGATCGGATGAAAAGCAACCTGAAGGTAAAAAGAGTCAAATTGAGTACATCTCTGGTGGAGATATGGCAATAAAGATGGGAATCATCCACAAAGAAAGGATGGACCCAACATCTGATTCCAAACATAAGATGGAATCTTTTTTGTTTTGGATGAGTGCTTATTGAAATGAAGGTTGCAACATTAAAAAAGTATAAAATAGAATTAAATTTACATTTGTATGTTGCTGATGATGTTGCGAATGGCCACCACTACTTCCACTGCTCGAAGCTGAACGATTAGCGCTACGATGCTGTGGTAGGCCTGTACCAAACCCTCGTCGATTGGCAACTAATGAAGAAGCCATTTGATTATTATTATTATTATTATAACTATGATGGTGGGAGGGTGACGTATGATTCGAATCAGACGATATGGCATTTATTCGGCTAAAATAAACCATAAATATGTTACAGAGCTTACAAATTTATTA